>MQRK01215155.1:32797-44586 GCA_001938485.1 Girardia tigrina
CATTTTATTTTACATGTAAAATCTACATGTAAAAACTTCTATTATACTTCAAGCATGCATCAATATTATACATAACATCTATATAATCATCTAATGTACACAAGTATAATCACAAATACAATGGTTACCGTAACCATGATATATAAATATATTATTATACTATTTTATCGGAGAGATTTTATCGGAGATCGTATTCTCATTAATTGCCACATTACAGACGACTATCTGGATGAGTCCAGCTGAAATCATTTTCGAAAGACACTTTCTTAATACGGTACAGTGAAACCTCCCCATAAGGTACACCCCATATATGATACAGCTCCATATAAGGTATGGAGATAAATTTTTTGTATTTCACTGCATAAAATGACTTGGAATCCTCTCTACATTGGGTGCACCACCATAAGGTACAGTTTTAATAAGAAAATCAGCAAAATTTAGTTATTATAACCCTTGTTTTTTATTTTAAAAATCATTTTAATCATTTTTAAAAATCATTTGTTTAAATAATATTTATTTAAAAGCATTTTTTTAATTTTAAAAATATCCAGGGGTCGCACGGAAGATTGGTCTTTTTAACACCCATAAAAATGAGCAATTTCTCGAAAAAGATTGAAAGAAAAAAGATAGATTTGAAAACAAAGATAAAAATCATACAATTTGTTGAGAAAGGCAACAGTATAAGGTTTGCCGCAAGGGAATTTGCTGTGTCGAAAGGCACAGTTTAAAAACCATTGGAAAAGAAAAAAATTATAATGGCAGAGTTAGAGTCGGGAAGGTCGTTAAAAATAACAAGATTAATTAAACAAGGCGACGTGAACATTATTTTATGGAGATGATTTGCCGATGCTAGATCATTGGGTTATCCAAAAAGTGGTCATATTTTACAAGAAGAGGTGCTAAAAATAGCAAAAAAATGGTATTGAAGACGGGACATTTTTGGCATCTGAAGGGTGGCTTCAAAAGTGGAATTATATGAATGATATTATAAGTTACAAAATTTTCTCGTAATCTTGTGTAGCTGATATTAAAACTAATATAGAATGGAAATCAAATTTAATGTTATTTTATGAAGATTGTGATTTAGCCGACATATTCAATATGGATGAAAGTGGATATATGTTCAGATTCTGACCGGATACGACATTGTCTAGATCTAGAGATATTTGTAAGGGTGGAAAACATACTAAAGACAGATTAACAATTGTTTTAACGTGTTCCGTATTGGGCGAAAAACTCCCTCCAATTATAATATGGAAATCATAATTACCTAGATGTCTAAGCTAAACGTTAAATATTGGTAAATTTTAAAAGCCTAGATGACTACAACCTTATTTAATTCGTATGTTAGAGAATTGGATGACTATTTTAAGAAAAGACATAGAAAAATACTTTTATTTCTGTATAATGCACCAGTGCATTTAATTGATCCTGAAAATAAACTAACAAATATTAAGCTTGTGAGAAGTGGTTGCAACATCAATATCAGAATTCATTTTTAACACCAAAATTTATTAATATGACAACTCCCAATTTTCAAACAAATTTCCGTTAATTAAAATTTTCAGCTCGCCTCATAAATTTTATTTTACTTTCAATTTGTGAAAAACATTTTAAACTTTAAAAATAAATTATTATATTCTATAACTTATTTTTTGACTTTTTACTATATCAAATTTTTATTATTTTTTAAAATGCATTTTTAAAAATTATATGACAAATAAAATTAATTTATTCCATTAAATAAAATCCAATGAATGTGCTAAAACTTCAAAAATAATTTATTATATATTTTTGAACTTATTTTTAATTAAAACTTTTTTTTATTATTTTTAGAATGCTTTTAAAAATTTTATTACCTATAAAATTAATTTATTTCATTTAAATAAGATGCAATCAACTTATAAAATTTTAAAAATAATTATTATTATGTATTTTTTAAAAAAAATATTCTAAACACAATAAAATTATTTTTTTTACATTTATATAACATCCAATTTTAAAATTAATTTGTAGAAAACTATTTAATTTCGTAAAAAAACTTTTGTAGCAGCTTGATATATAAATTTAAGTAAAAACTTTTATTAATTGTATTATTTCTTTTAAAATTTTTATTTTAAAACTGTCAACTGAAATATATCAACTTTAAAATTTTTTTGATTTTAAACTCTGTGTTTATTTAATTTTTGCAAACTTTTTAAATTGAATCATTAACTTATTCAGTGAATCGTAAATTTACACTAACCCTTCATAAAGCTAAAATTTTTCCCACCTAATTTAAGCAGTGTGTTACAACCACTCGATGCTGGGATCATAAGGAGTTTAAAGGCATATTGCAGAAAGTATCACATTTTAACTTTATTAGCAAAAATTCAAGATAAAGTGCATGTATCTGAACGCGCTAAGAAAATGATTATTTTTGATGCAATTAAATTTTCATCTAGTGCTTGGAACGATATAAAGCCTTAAACTATACAGAAGTGCTTTAAAAATTGTGGATTTTCAAAAAATACTGATATCGCTAAATATGATTTAAATGAAATAAAAATCAAGTGATAGCAGAACATTTTGGGATACAGGGTAAAAATTTGATATTCGAAGAAATTATACCAGAATTTGAAAATCCGGCGGTCGAAGATTTACGCGACGTTATAATTGAGGAGTTTTATGATGATTATCCTATTGAAGATGATGTGATCGAACCAAAGAATGTGGAAATAAATAATAATATCAATGGAATTATAATATTTAATGACAAGGCAATAAATTGTTTGACGAAATTAATAACTTATGCAAAAGAAAAACATACGTATGAAGGGAATTAAATTTGATAAAAATGAAACAGGATGTTATTTCTCAACAAAAGAAGAATTTGAAACAAAAATCAATTACAGATTTTTTTATAAAAAAAATTTAATGTTGATTGATGATTTAATTATTCCATTTAATTTTAAAATTTACATCTTTTCTCTAAACGTTTTTTTTAAAAAAATTATATTACTATTTTTGGTGAAATCTATTTATATTCCAAAAAAATATCAAGTGATTTTCTTGTAAAATTTAATAATTAGTAAATATAATAATTTTTATCTATAATTTTATTTAACATTGTTTTTTATTTCTAGAAAAAAATGCACCAAAAACTTTGTTACATTCTAAACAAGGTACACCACCTCATAAGGTACATTTTCGAAATATTTTCTTGACAAATAGGGTGTACCTTATGGGGAAGTTTCACTGTATATATTTTTGATTTGACGATATAATTTTAATATATTAGGTAATAGTTATTAAAGATTACCCTAGCGACATAATAGTATACATAATAGCAACTTAATTCTTTCATAAACAGCTTCATGATTTATACTTCTATAAAGACATAGTTGAAAAGTTTTTAAATGATAGTGAATTACAAATGAATTATATATATATAAATATGTAACATATGTCTGGATTTTTGAAATCACATCGTTTCCCATAAAATTATAGTACATTTATTCATCTGGTATTACAGAGAGATTATGTCTCCCAACTGGTTGATGAAACATGGTCTCAACTGAATGCACAACAATTATTTATTAATGCTCTTAGTGAATTCAATGATAGACGGATACTCAATCTTTTGCAGAGAGTTTTGAATAAAAATAACTATTATGTTATACAGATCCACTAAAATAAGCTACTTAAAATATGCTTCACAAAGAATAAATTTCTATCGTAATTTTTAATGATTTATGTTACTTTTGTATTGCAGATTAATGTAGCAAGATCAACTTTATTAGATAACATATTTATCGCATCCTTTAATCACTTCCTGTGGTATTTTTAGACATATTATAGTTATTTGTTAGGTTGAAGAAAAATTTCGCCTGGTATACTGCATTAGGTTGTCAAGTATGAAATTTTTTAGCATGATTACAATAATATCAATAGTGTATGTGGTGCGCTCAATAAGTCATGAGACTAGTATATAAAGACTTAAGATATCAACACAACACTTTTTATTTCGAACAAACATGGTAAATAGGCTTCATTTCTCAAAATAATTTCATTTTGCATTGACACAATTTTCCCTGCGAATAACGAGGTTTTTGCAGGCGCTTTTGAAGAATTCTGGCGGCTTTTCTCCCAGGAAACTCTCCATGGGTATTCTCAAATCATGTTTGGTGGCAAAGACATGGCACTAAAAATGCTTATTAAGATGGTTAAACAGGAAAAATTATGAGGGAACAAAAAGGGGGTTGTATGGTGCTCGTACCAATCTTGCACCATATTGGAGTAGTAAGTTATTAATCTTTACATTGGATTCAGCAAAGTCAGTCAAAATAATGCCATTGGCGTCCCTAAACACCGTCAGTATGAGAACCTTTCGGTAGCAAGTTGAAGACCGATTTTTTAGTGATCTGTTTTCTCCTGTTAGTTTTCATTCTTGCGACTCTCTTTTAGATTCGACGACAATGGGACAATGACGTCTCGACCACAGTAACTATGTAAACCCGCTAATCATCCAACCACCACTTCCCTATATCATTTATGTATATTAACTTGCGTGTATTTATTTATATATAATTACATAAATTATATATACTATTTATTATTAAATGTATTTTAAACTATTAATTAAAAAAAATCGATAAGAAATAAAAAAAGAAGAAATTAGAATTTAGAAGAGATAACTATTTACCGCTAAAAAACAAAAACAAAGGAAATCAAACAATCTCCCTTCTTCCAGAATTGGAATTCAACATCCGTTAGAAAACTCCAAAAACAGTTTAATAACATCAGACGAATTTTCAACAATAAAATCCGAATATTATATTCAACAGACTAAAACAAATCTATCCCATTTTATAGTTGTTACATTATACGAACAAAGAGGAGCTTCTAACTACATCCCCACCTTATATTCGATAGCCTCTTTTCTAATTCATGTCACTAGTAAGAACTATTACTTTACTTGTTAATCAACTGTTTACGTCGTTTGATATCTCCTACTATACTCACGTTTCCTTTCATTAACGAAACATTGATCGTTTCGTTTAACTTCTTTGAACCTCCTTCCGTTTATTGTTTAAAAATAAAATTTATAAAACCAGATTATTTTTATTTATTAGTTGTTACATAACAAGCGACAATGATGATATTATCAATAAAACGGTCTCCAACATTGGTCTTGATCTGCATATTTTTCAAGCTGCATTCCAAATGTAGTTATCGCATTTCCACCGTTAAGAAGAGTAGCATAAAACGGGAACATAGTTTTCGATTACCACTTTCATTGATGAGAGTATATAGACGGGTTGTGAGCTTTCCCGGCGTTATTCTTCTCTCGTTTTGCACGATTGTCTACAGCTTTTATGTTATTTTTTCATCCATTTCCGAGGGTCTTATAGATGTTTCTTCGTCTACCACAGAGATTCTACCTCTCTGAAAGTGATTGAACCAACGATAAATTAATACTGTGGGTTGGCACTCTTGTTGGTAAACAGTTTTCAGTTCAGAAAGAACCTTTTCCTTATTTTTTCTTTTCAGAAAGAGAAAGCGAATAACGCTACAGTATTGAATAGTTTCCAGGGGTATTTTTCGAAAATTTACAAAAATTAACATCAACAATAATTGATTATTAAAACAAAATTCATTTTCTTAACTTATATATATATATATATATTGAAATTTGTATATTTCTGTAACAAATTTTTACTATTATTATTTATATATTATTCCCACGACTTTTAGGTGCACCACGTAATTGGATACAATGCTACTATGCCAAAGACAGTCTCAAATTGCTTCAGGAAATTCGTTTAATGATTATTCGTTTTAATGATTATTAAAACTTATTGATATATTTTTCATTTAATGCATGTCATCTTCATTAGCGACTTGTAAATTTTTATAATACAATAGTACCATCAGTTGTAAATTTACAACGATACTAACGACTGAAGCTGGTTTGTGTTCCAATTGTCAGACTCCTCATCGGGTTCCAAAGGAAAATCAATTTATAAGAGAAAATAAATATTTCCATTTAGTGAAATTTCGAAAGAATTTTACATTTTTCAAGAAACTTGATTGACTCTACAATGTGTTAGTCAAAATGTATCTAAATTTTGTTCGCTGAAAACATACTTTTTATGAAAAACAACTTCTAAAATCAAAGAAAATAAAGTTTGCACAAGTCTCCAATCGAAAGAGTGTTCACCGTTTCCAATTATTTAATCTTATTTTTGTTCTTTCTGGAGATTTTAAACATTCTACTATCCTGTTGAAACAAAATTAAAGAAATGGTACTTAGAAAAATTTCTGAAGATTATATATCTACTTTTTAAAAAATTCTTGAATAAAAAATCTAAACTTTCACGTTCCATAAACGGTCAACCTAATATACTTAATGTAATGGCTTTTCTTTTGCATTCTATCAGATGTATTAAAAATTTAAAACATAATACAGTCGAGTCTGGTTTGTATGACTCCGGTTAATTTGACATTTTTATCTATAATATGTATTTGTAGTCCGCATAATGTGACACCATAAAAGTAAATTAAATTTAAAACTAAAATTTATTAAAATTATATTTAAAAATTCAATTTCCTTTTAATAATTTCATTTTCATTTTAATACTGTTTAATTTTATCATTGTAGAAATATATTTAAACAAATCATTGAAATATATTGTACTTTAGGGTTGAGAAGTAAACATATTGAATGATATATAATTTAATCAAATAATTTAGTTTGTTTTTTATTTTAATTTTTCATCAGTGCAGCAAAAGCTTAAAGTTTTGAATGTGCTGGAATCTAAGTCTCTTACCCAACAAAAGGTTACCGATTAGTTTTGCATCGTCCGATCAGCTGTGGTTAATATTAAGGCTCAAGGAGATAGTATTCGATTGTAGGCTTTGAAAAACAGGAATGTACAAAGAAAAAAACATTTATTTACATGTATTCAAATATTTTTTTAGATTAAACTTTAAACGAACCTGGAGGTAGAGATAAAGGAAAAGGGAATATCGAAATTAAAGTGGAAATACTATAAAGATTAATTTTCTTTTTTAATCATCATTATTAATTCTATAAGTATATTAATTCCTTAGATATTAATCGAATTGTTTTAATCTTCAAAACGTCTTTCAATAAATAATATTACAGGGATTTTCATGGAAATTCGACAACGTTTCATTGAAACTCGACAAAATTGGAGGAGTCAAAAATAAAATAATTAAAAATAAAGTAAAGGATTTGAAATATTTTTTTTGAAAAAATATATGAATAAAATATAAGTGAATACAAATATAATCATACTGTTATATTTATAAAAAAAATTTAGAAAATAAAGAATTTGGTAAAAAAATAATATAAAATTTAAACAATATAAAATTCAAAAGTTCAATTATTTATTACTTCATTATTCACTGATTTCAGAATGTAAGAAAACATGTTCCTCCAATTTCCTTGACAGTTCGTGGCTGAGATTGACGTCGAACCATTTCTTATTGTTTCGATAAATTCATATTCGCTTCTTGAGTTAGATATTTTAACTATATTCTTCCACTTTGAAAACATGTCTTCGATCGGATTAAGGAAAGGATTAAAAAAATGGACTAACTCTTTAATAATTGCTGCAAGATGAAACCTTACATTATCCATGACAAAAATTCCAGATACAATATTTTTGTATGAGATTTTCAACCAGATTTCTTATGAAATCATAGAATGTGTCGATGTTAAATGCATAATCTTGCGATGAATAATATATAATTTCATTTTTTGTCATTGTGCAACAAATCAATAAGTTACGAGATCTCACTGAATTGACAATTTTGTTGACCGATGCACCTCTTTCTGATCTTCCAAAAATTTTTTCATTGCTAAAGAAAAACCGACTTCATCGATAAAAAATATCTGATTTTCATTATAAGAATTCAATTTGCTTAAAAAAGATAGGACGTAGATTCTTCTAAGGCTTTTACTAGTTTCGTAATTTCTTTTGACTGGAACCAAACTTAATCTCTTGAATGTAAAATTGAATCCTTCCAGTATCCTGTGAATTTTTGATCGAGAAACAGAGATATCAAATTTATTTTGGAACATATCCGAAAGATCTTTTAAAGATCGAGTACAATCTTCTCCAACCCACTCCGTTATTTGAGCCTTCTTTTCATCTGAAAGTTTAGCTCTTGCGCCATTTGCAATCTTTTCTGAATTTATTTTTCCAGAACTTAAATATTTTGAAATTATCGTTTGTACCGT
This sequence comes from Girardia tigrina, assembly GCA_001938485.1. Classification (NCBI taxonomy): domain Eukaryota; kingdom Metazoa; phylum Platyhelminthes; order Tricladida; family Dugesiidae; genus Girardia; species Girardia tigrina. Next base: position 41,049 of record MQRK01215155.1, read on the forward strand.
TGTTCTCTTCAGGTTCATTACTTCCGCAATATTCTTGTCTGAATTTCCTTTTAAATAGGATACAATAATTCTTTGTCGATTTTCATTAGATTTTGTTTTGGTTTCTCTCATTTTAAGATATTTAAACTACTGAAGATTTTAAAAATCATTAAGAAATATCGTTGTATAATACAAAATCTAATTTACTGATTATTAATGATTTTTTTATATTCAGCTAAAAAATAAACAATATATTTGTAGTTTTTGCATCATATCTCTGTATTTTTTATGATTTCAAATTCATTACTTTATTTTTAATAATTTTATTTTTGACTCCTCCAATTTTGTCGAGTTTCAATGAAACGTTTTCGAATTTCAATGAAAACCCCTGTATATTAAAAAATTATTTATTTATTTTATTCATTTATTTATACAAATTGAAAACGCAATATTGAAGTTACTTTCAAATTATTTATTGATACATAAATTATTTAAATTTGGTAAATTGATTCATTAAATTTTATTTAATACTATTATTTATGTTCAAATATCATATTTCCTATATACTTTTAATGTTTTTATATTAAAATGAAAGAACTGGAATATTTACATTCATCCTGCGAGATTTGTGTGGAAGTCCTATTTCATTCCAGGAACTTTTACACATATAAGCCTAAATCAAAATTGGAAACAAAAATTTATTTGATATTTTTGTTTATCAAAATTATGTCAATCAGAAAATATTAAAATCTGTCTGTTGTCAGTTGAAATATTTCCCCATTCAATCTTCAATGGATATATTAAACAATAACTCTCGAACCAACATTGATACATCAATTATCCATACTGGAAATAATATTCTCTTTCAGAATCACAAACATTTAATTTTATGTGTTATCAAAACCGGTTTTTATAACAAACTGACAAATTCGTAATAAAATCTATCATTGATTATTATTATTATTATTAATTAATTTTTTAAAATTTTTTATTAATTAAACAGTTCAATAGAATATTTATTTATTACTTTTTATCTTTATATTCAAGGAAATATTCAAATATTTTTATTGTGTTAAATATCAAACAAATTATATTAACTTTGTTATTTAACAAATTTTTTCTGATCTTTGACCGACTTTTTAACATTTTATTTAATAATTTACAAAATTTAAATTAATAAAATTAATGAAAATTTACAGTTATAATAAATTAAAAATAAATTTGAATATTGCATTTCAATTTAAATAAATTAGTTTCTGATAATAAGAATAAAAATATTAATCATCCATCTGAGTAGAAGAGACGCAATCCAAAATCAACACACAATATTCAAACTGAAAAAAAACATTTCAAATACTCCTCACAACGCTGATATACTAAAAAAACTCTTTAAACAAGTTGTGTTTGATCCTTGTGTTAAAATAAAAACATTTTAACAAAAACATTTTAAAACAATGACACCAATTCGAGAGCTTTCGGCTGCTGAAAGAACGCAAATAATTGTGTTATCGTCTGACAATGTACGCCAAATTCATATTGTGAAACTATTGAATGTTTCTCAGTCAGTGGTGTCTAAAACAGTAAAAATTAGAAAGAACGTCGAACATTTTCGGCTATGAAACGCCGCCCTAGAAAACGAGCGAATAGTGAGAGAACGGATAACAACATTCATCAACTTTCTATAAAGCATCGAACATGGTCTGCCAAAGAAATTTAATGCGAATTACCTACTCCTACATCTGTCAGAACTATTTAACGTCGCTTTAATGCCAAATTTTATCTTCCAGTAAAGAAACCGTCCAAAATCCTTCTTTCTGAAATAAAACAGAAAAAGGCGCTTGTCATTCTTCCAAAAGTACCATAATTGAACATGTGGAATGTGAAAGAATGTCATTTTTTCTGATGAAAGCCAATTTCATCAAGTACAAGTACTTTCGAAGACCAAAAAATGTGCGCTTCAATCAAAAGTATACAATTCCCACTGTTCGTCACTCTCCTTCTGTCATGGTTTGGGGAAGCATTTCCGGACAAAGAGCAGGCAATCTCTATTTTCTGCCTCCCACACCACATTTAAAGCGGAGAACTATAAAGTCCAACTGTCATGCATCGACTCAACGGCACATTCTTTCAGCAGGATAATTTCGCATGTTATAAGGCGAAACTGGTTATGACATGGCTTCGTGTGCGAGACTTTGGGCTATTGGACTTGTCGGCAAAAAGTCCTGACCTTAATCCCATAAAATATTTTTGGGACATCATAAAAAGAAGAATAGAAGTCAGGCATTCCAAGTTTGGAACGAAACACTCTCACCACATAAATGTTTCAAATTCGCCGCTAGCTTGCCTCGAAGAATTCAAGTGGTGTTGAAGAATAAAGGATTGCATACAAAGTATTAAATGTAGTAAAAATTACTTAAAATGTGTTTTCTTTCTAATATACTATAATAAATTTGGCGATTTAAGCTTTTCTTCGTCAATGGGAACGCAATATTAGCGCTGTATCAATTTTTTTGACAATATTCAATATCTGTGGAAGCAGCTGTATATAGAACGTTAACAAATAAAATCATGGTGAAATGAATTATTTCATTGAAAAATAAATGACGTGAAGTAAGAATATAATTAACAAAGCTTTTCAGATGGCTCAAAACATTATCCGTTTTAGTCTATTCCGATAAAATCATATATTTATAAAGTATTTTCAGGTACTATATCAACTCTCAACCAATAACAGTTTTCAATATATTCCATTGCGTTTATCAATTATTCGGTAACACAATTCATCACTACTATCGATATTGGCGATTAAATAAAAACTTAAATATATCCATCAATTTAAATCGATTAACTCAACATATGTCAAAGAAAAATGTAAATGTTTTGTTTTGTAATTGTCCGATTGTCTAGACAGTTATTTGTCTGTGCTTATTGACTGGATGAAGGAAATATTGACGTGTATGTAAATATAAATGACGCTGGTGATAAAGGAAAGGTTAGACCCATGACCGTTTGATTTTCGGCTGAAAAGAGGTACTATGCAAGCTATAAGTACATTCAGGTGGATACAGGAAGAATTTCGATATAAGAACCAAAAGGTGTTTGTGATCTTCCTCGATTTGGAAAAGGTATTTGGTAGTGTCCCTCGTGAAGTTCTGTGAGCCTGCCTGAAAAGATTGAACTTGACTGACAAAATTCTCTGCTTGATCAAAAAATTCCATGAGAACTTTATTGCCTCTGTGGGGCAATGTGAGTTTCTAATGGAAATAGGTGCTACGAAGGAATTTGTGGTGGGACCTTGCCTTTTTAAGTTGGTCTTTGATGAAGTTATCAAAAAGATGGTACTGAAAAGATTCAGGGAAGAAATTACCCTGCTCGTCGATAATGGTAACGAATTTTAAGTCAATAGACTTGTTTATGCAAATGATCTATATATCATCGACCCTGATATTGATCGTGGCTGTAAAATCTTGAATACACTTAGAAGCACATTTTCAGAATTTATGTTGACTATTTGTGCATAACTGATGACTCAGGGACTGGAATATTGCAAATAATATGT
>MQRK01215156.1:8284-22823 GCA_001938485.1 Girardia tigrina
ATATATATATACTAAATTACAGAGATATATCTTAAATAATAGAAAAGATAGGGCTTTATTTAAAAAAGTGATAATTATATGACTCAGACTGTATATATATATATATATATATATATATACAGTCAGGTGCAAAAGTTTGTGAACGCTTGTTTCTATACTGCTTTTTACACTGCTGGAGTTACACAGAACGACCTTTTTTCAGCATGATGAAGCACATTGCCACAATTTCAAGGCTGTTCGAGAGTGGTTAGCGCAGTCAGCCTTCCAAATTCTTGGTTCTTTGTCAGGCAATTCACCGGATCTCAATCCGATTGAGAATGCTTAAACCCAGGTGAAGAAACATGTTGCTGCCATGCACCTTAATTCCCTGCACGACATGATCAAACCAGTGGAAACTGTATGGACTCAAAAAGTGTCACCAGACTATTGTAAAAATTATTTTGGAGTGCTTTTGTTAATATAATTGTAATTGGGTGCAAAAGACAATTTAACAACAAGCGTTCACAAACTTTTGCACCTGACTGTATATATATATATATTACTTACTTTACTTTAGTATGGACTTTAGTATGTTATGGAGTGAACACAGACACTTTTCTAACATTAGTCTGTAGCAAAAAAATTGAAAAGATCAATTTAATACTGATACATAATTCAAGCAAATTAAATATAGAAAAATCTAAAAACAAACGATTTACCATCATTCTTGCATCAAAATTGAACCCCAGGAGATTTCGAGACTGGTTAGCACTAATGTTAGCGACGAAAACTCACAGATGAAAGTTTAATAAAGTCTAAGTCTTTAATAAAATTAATTTTTAGTGCATTTTAATCCATTGAAATATTACTTCTCTCGGGAATCTATTTATGATTATAAAAATTTTCTGCTGAAGAAATTTAGGCAAAGAGAAAACTTATTCTGAAGAAATCATAATGCCAAATTTATCACATTAAATATATTCTTCTTCAAATAATTTTATATAAAAAAGTTTTTAAGAATTAAATTTTTATAAATAAATGAGAAAGAGAGGTATACTTAATTAAATATTAGGTTATGAAGTATGAAATTTGTAAGAACGATTTCAATAAATTCAACTAGTTTTTATTTGACAATTACTTAACCATTTAACAGCCAAATTTTCTTTGGTGATGCACCAATAAATATTAATTTTAATTATTGATAACATGTTTTCATAATCAGTATTTTAAAACATGGAAAGGCAGAAATTCGAAATGTTTTGAATTACCAATTCCTATGAGGAACTTCAGAATCAGAAACTATGTAAAACATCAAATACAGTTCAACTATGCAGTAGATAGTTTTTAATTTGTTCAGAAAATTTATGGAAGATAATTTTAATCTCGAGGTCGGTCGGAAATGTAGGTAGACGATGAGGAACTGAAAATAACCGTGGAGTCGGATTGATAATAAAGTACTCATGATATATCATTAAATTTTAATGCTACAAAGCAAATAATATTGAATTACTTGGCTCAAAATAAAACAGTCCAAAGAAAAACATACATCAAAAGAAGCTGATTGCGAGTGCTTGGTAGTCGGCCGCAGGTGTAATTCATAATCACTTAATGAAACCTGATTTGTTTATCACAGTGTATGTCTACTGCGACTAATAGGAAGATGTGATGCTTAAACTCAAAGAAAAACAGGGTCTTTTGTAAATAAGTTTACTTATATCTTGCTCCATGGCAATGTGAAAATCACATTCTGCATTTAAAAAAATGAAAAAATCACAGGAACTTGATTTTGAACTTTTGCATCAACCCCTATAATCACCTGATCTATCCATAACTAAATACCATTTCTTCATCAATTCAAACAAAATTTGATAAAAAAATCAATTCCAAAGATGTCGTAAAAAAGCCTTCGAGAAATTTATAGATTCTCATTCACCGAATTTCTATTCAAATAGCCTCAACAAGCTGCCGCTCAAATGGCAAAAGTGTGTCGATAATGTGGGTGCATACTTTGATGAATGACATAAGTATTTGTATTGGCAAAGTATCAATAATCTTTGACTTTCGTTCTACAAAAATTTCATACTTGACTATCCAATATTATTTATCAATCAATATATGGAAAGGAAGTAATTAGAGAACCAAAAGAATTCAAACAATTATTAACGGCCTTAAAAACCTTTAAATTTTTAAATTAAAACTATTTTATCGTCGCGCATTATCAGACGAAAATTACAGTCGAAAAAATTAATATTTTTTATTGTTTAAACGACAGAAATTTGTCTAAAAATTGAAACAACATCTTTACAATTTAAACTTATTTAAATTTCGTACTTTGTAATTTAATAATTGTGGAAATTAATTTTCTGAATATTTTTTTCAACACATTCTTTTCTTCATTTAAACAATTAAAACACTTCGTATAAACAAAAAAAAATGCTCGTCAACGGGTAATTAATTAGTTAAATCAATTTAATTTATCAAATACTCATTTTGAAAATTGAAAGATTTTATTCTGTCATTAAATTACTCAATTACTCAAAATAGAATTAAAATTAAATGAGAAAAAATATAACTGTATTTAATAAATTATATTTTAACAATTTTAATTAAGATGTCTGGTAAATTGTTATGATTATAATTATTATTAATTTATTAATATTAAAAAAAATATTTTAAATTTTTAAGGCACATTTTGTTTTAAGTGAAACGTCATTTTACAATCATTAATTTGGCACGAACTAAAATAAATTTAATTAATTTAGTTAATTTATTTCTAATCACATTTTGGAAATAAATTATTCAATAATTAATAATTTTTCTTCGATAAATTACATCAAAAAATCAATTTATCAAATTTCTTTTCTCAATAATTAATCTTTTCAAGCAATAATTTGCGTATTTATTAAACGAAATATAATTCATATTTCTGATTACGGATGTGACAAACGGATACAATTTAATAATTGAATAATTAATAATTAATTTGAAATTTTATTGAAAATGGAAAAAAAAGTTTATTTTAATTTTGTTATCTTTTTTTTAAATATTTATAGAAAAAATAATAAAAATGTCAAATCTGAAATTCATTCTTTAATAATAAATAATTTATTTAAAATATTTTTTTTAATACCAAATAATATTGATTATTCAATTGCAAACTATTTTTTTATGTTTTAATTTTTTAATCTTTTTTATGTTATTATCATATTATATTTATTATCATATTATATACCATATATAATATATTTTATATTTGATTTGGTAAATTATTTAGTAACAATCTATTGTACTGTTGTATTTGAGTGTTTGACATTATTAATCGATTGTCTCAAATTATTACTCTTCTTTTAGCATTATATCATAATCGTACTTACACCTCGGTATTCTATTGTTGTAGTAAATATGTTTTTGGAATAATGAATTATAGTGCTTCCTCAGCTGGCGTGCCAGCTGAAACTAACAGAATTTTTGTGAATTAATAAAATTTAATAAAAATATAATGCGTATCAGTAGGCATATAAATAACCACTAATAATACGCACTGATTAAGGTACTTAAATAAATAAGTGAACAAATAAATATAAATTCAAAATTTGGTTACACATATAACATTGTGAATAAATTTAAAAAAATGGCAGATTATTAAAATCAAAATTCGAAAGCCAATTGAAAATGTTTATTAATTTCGACGGTTTGACCGTCATCGTCAGAACAAATGATTTTTCAAACGAAATTTACTTATATAGTGCAGTTAATGATTACGCAATCAATACGTAATCAGTACATCATTTAAGAACTCTCAACAAAGTTGTAGAGAGTGCAGTTTGAATGTTAATTTTAGGATCCAAAGATCTTATATATAACGCTTCACATGTCACTCTCTTCCAATAAATTAAATTAAGTGCATAGAATTTTAAAGTGTTGTGATGTTATATCTCCTTTACAATGTCTTCTATGTCCTGCAATGTTACTTCCACTTTCATTGCGACTGTGTTCCTGGATTCTCTTACAGAGATGATGTGAATTCTCTCCAATGTATGTGGCGTTACACCCATTACATGTATATTGGTAAATGAGACCGAACACAATCCCAATGGCGTTGGAGATTTATTCCCAAAAATGCTTTCAATTTTCTGGGTCCGGGATATTACTTTTAAACTTATTGCATTATCTAACGCTTTCAAAATAGAATTTTTAAATATTTTAAACCCCTCTGAATATGGTACAGTTAACACATAACCAATTCCCAAACTTTTATCATTAGTGTTGCAAGATTGCTCTTGATCTTGAACATCTAAAATTTTAGTATTACTTTTTTTGTCAATTAATTTATCAATAGTTTCCTTTGTTTAAATTTAAAAACACCAAACAATTTCCGCAAATTAGACAACTTTTTATTCTGTGCACTAATTTTATCATTAATGGTTTTATTAGAAGAATTTTCAGACATGCTTATACATAATTGATAACAAAAATCACCACTTACATTATTAAGGAGGTTTCGATTGATTGTCAGAAGTCTGATAATTTCGTTTCGTCTTTGCTTTTCTTTTTCCAACATTCTTCTCAGGATTTTGTGCTGAATTTTCCGAACTTCTTCATTCTCTAGGCATTCATGAAATTTCTTCTTAAATATAAAAGAAGGAATAATCGTCTCTTCGATACATGTCTCCAAAAAACTAAAATTAACGTTCAAACTGCATTCTCTACAACTTTGTTGAGAGTTTTTAAATGATGTACTGATTACATATTGATTGCGTAATCATTAACTGCACTATATAAGTTAATTTCGTTTGAAAAATCATTTGTTCTGACGATGACGGTCAAACCGTCGAAATTAATAAATATTTTCAATTGACTTTCGAATTTTGATATATAACATTATATAAAAAAGGAAACACATGATTGAGGAAAGTTCTTCATCAATGAAAAAGGTTTTTTTCTGAAATATTCAACACAGAATTAATTTTGAATTGATTAAGATAACATTACGAAGACGCAAAGACAAAAGTGTTGACAAATGAGCAATTTAGAAACTGGTTTAAATCATCAGTAGGAGTAAGACAAGGTTGCATTCTTTCACCAACACTGTTCAACCTTTTTCTTGAGAGAATTGTTATGGAAGTAATAGACGATCAAGACGATGTTGGAATAAGAGACCATCAAGAGAAGGAAGCTGAAATTCTACGGACATCAAATAAGAAAACAAGCACTAGCAAAGGTTATGATTGAGGGAAGAGTGGAAGGAGAAAGACCAAGAGGAAGACCAAAGAGGCAATTAATAGACGACTTAAAAGAATGGAATAGGATTGAGCACGGTATTTATGAGAAAAATAAACTAATAATAGAGAGATGTGGCGAAGGCTTGTGCATAATTGGGTGCACACATGGTCCAACGGCTCAGGTCAAAAAGAAGAAAAAGAAAGAATATATATTAATTACACTCGTATTATTCAATTTATTTTATATTGTTTCTGTTTATTTTAAGTGTTCATTATATTTCCGTTGTAACATTAATTTTAGAGTAACAAGACATAATTATTGATGCGTCATAATAATTACCACATAATCTTGAAATTATGATTTTATATATTATGATTATATCTTTTTCTTATGCTCAACTTCATGAATTCGATCCACTGACATGGAAGAATCATCCTACTCTAAAAGATTTTACATATTCATCACTATAAATATACTTTAGTTTTTTGATTGTTAGAATATAATTCTAAATTTATTTAATTTTTTATTGCTTTTTTATTTAAGTCAGTTAACCTAATTGTGATAAAAAAATTTGTCATTAAATATTTTATATTAAATTTAATCTATTAATAAAGACGAATATTTTTTATTTTTTTTGATATTTTATAGAGTTTACTTTTGATTTCTAATTTAAAAATTCTTTTATTTTTATTAAAAATTAAAAAAAACATCTTTACATATATTTAGTAAAAAAATATTTAATTATAACTATCATGTAAAAAATAAATTTAATCCTGATTTAATTTGTATACGTTAAAATAAAACGAGACAATTTTATTAAAATTATTATTTAATAAAGGGACTTTGTTGCAAAACAAAAGTGATCCAGAGAGCCTGTGGCTCTTTATTATTTTTCACAAAGATATTTGATTTTATTTTAATTAATATAAATTTATTTCTTCTGAATATTTCCAGACAAAAAAAATATTTGATATTGTTTTACTTTGTATTTTTTTCTAAAGAAATGTAAATTAATTCAGAATTAATGGATTTTTTCCTAAATCAAATTTTTATGCGCAATCAGATTAACGGTTATTTTGTAATTAAATTCACGTTGTTTACGATGAAGCCAAATGATTTTGTCCTAAAAAATATTTTTCCACAAATAAATTTTTATTTTTTTTAAATAATTGATTTTATTTTAATTTAATAATAGTTTAATTTTTGATTTTTAATTATATTTAAATATTTAATTTAGAATTTTAGACAAAATAAAACAAAAATTTATCAGAAAAACATATTGATTATTAAATTATTAATTAATTATAATAATAAAATATTTTTTTACAATTTTTGTCGTAAACATTTAAATTAATTATTAATTAATAATAATTTTTGATAAAAATTTATTTGTCTTCTTAAAAGAAAAAAAATATTAAAATAAAGCATACAAATATAACAAAATCAATTAAAATCTTTGTTTCAATAAAATCTTTATATTTTATTTTCGTAATATTAATTGAAACAAAAGCTTTTTTTATTTTATTAATAGTTAAAATTAAATACTTTATGTCGTTTATTTAGTCGAAATTTTTTTTAAAAATGATAATAGAATATATATTTTTTCTTTCATTAACATTTTCCGATTTTTTTTGCTTATACAAAAAAATGAAGAAAGAAAAGTAAATAATTTTTCAATTAAAAATGATTTTTTGTTGTTCAAAATTTTATTATTTTATTAAATTATAATGAGATTTTTTTCTCCGCCGAAAGATTAATTTTCTTCTAAAAACGAGAAAAATAATATCAAATTTACAATTATTATTTATTAGACTGATTAAAAAATGTTTTCATGTTACTTCTCAGTAATGTTTTTATACGTTTGAGGGAGTTTTTAAAGAGACGTCTACGGAAATATATTAAATTAGATTTTAATTATACATATATATATTTTTTAACAGTTAGGCTAGACTAATTTTAAAGTTTCCTTAATTTGTGAAAATCCCATTTCATGTTTATTAAATTAAAAGTAAATATAAAAGCATTTTAATTTTAATAAATAAATTTATTATTTAATGAATTAAAACGACATAAAAAGTTATACTTACTTTTTTGGTTGATTGTTTTCACGTTCAAAAAAATAATGAAGTTGTACAAAAAATATTATTTTTTGTTTCTTTTAAGTTTCTTTAACTAATGTAATAATTGACAAAAGATAGAGAAAAGAAATAAATATGATTAAATTACATTGAAGAGAAAATTCTTTTGGGGAGTAACGTTAATTCATAAAGATGAGGTTTTGTTTCTTCTAATCTTTTTTAAATAGATAAAAAGGAAATTGTAATAAAAAATATAAATATTAATGAAATTTTAAATATAAAAATAATTATTGTATTTAATTTACTATAAGCCCTATAAATGACTCTAAAATTTAAATATACCGACTTAAAAATACAAAATATCTTTACTATGATATCTTAATCCCTGATAATGTAGGTTATCTTTTGGCAAAATGTTATTTTAACAAAAGACCCTGTAAGAAAAAAGTTATGAACGATAATAATTAATTAATTTAATAATATTCTAACGGAAAATTCTTTGTTTTTTTAATAAAAATTTGGATATTTCCAGACTTTGGAGGGTTACCGGTTCGATGGGATTTGTTTTTTTTTTCCTGAAAAAGTAGCTTTTTAAATTTTTAAAAAATAATATAAATAAAGATATAAAAATATTACTATCGATCAGAAAGTACTGCTTTATCTAACAACTAACAGAAAAAATAGCGTTCTTATTTTATTCACTATAGTTTCGTAAATAAAAGATTATAAAGATTATTATAAATCAAATATTTTAATACTTTATCAAATTTTTCAATCAGCTACAGCAACCCACCATTCCAACGTCTGTTCAATTATTAATTTTGGTACGGATGAAGGTCAATTTACGTTTTGCTTTGATTAGTAAAGTCAAAGACCCTAATTTTTATCATCCAGCAATATTTTAAAAGAACCTTTGGAGTTATTACTAGTGGTAATGAAAATGAATAATTTAAACTAATTTTACATAATTTATAACTTATGTTTTCTTTCGCATAAGACCTTTAACAAATCGTATTTTTGCGACTTTCTTTTACAACTTTTGGACAATCTAAAAACCGTTAAATAAACAACTTTAAGTAACGTTTATTTTACAATATATTTATTTTATAAATATGAAATTATTTCTTTTTTTGCTAAATTTGATTTAAATATTAATTTAACAATTTTTATTAAATTTCATTATTGTTCTCAAATTGGAAGAAATGATGATCTTTTTCTTTGAATAAATTTTTTGTTGGATTATACATTTTTTTGATAAATATGTTTTTTTTGAATTGTATTAAGGGGAAATTGTGTTTAAACGAAATCACGAAAGGAGTTATGAGTTACAGCTCGAAGATTGTAGAACTTTGATTAGAAATGTATCATATATTTTTGTCTAATTAATCTATTTACGATGGTTGCCCTAATTTGAGAACAACTCGAAAAAAACATTAAATGACAGGAACAATTTTTTTCAAGTTTTATCTCGTTTCTATAAAGAAAATATTGAGTAAATTGTTTTACTTAGATTTAACGGGTCGTGTAATATCACGTATAAAAATTTATTTGAAAAAACATTAAAAACATTTTATTGAAATCTGTAAATTTATTTTCAAAATTTTGAAATCAATTAAGGATATAATTAAAAAAATTAAATATTTAAAGCAAAATATATTGACTATTAAATATACGTAAACTAATAGTTTACGTAACTATTTTATAAAAATTTTAAAATTAAAAAATTAAATATTATTTTGATTTGATTGAAAATAAATTTAAAATTATTTAAAAATAGATCGGCGGATTGATTAAAAATTTCGGAAATATTTGAAAATTTTGTTTGAATAATTATTATTAATAAAATATAAATTGTATTAAAATTTATATTGTATTAAAAATGTATTGAAGGAGGAAATGCGACGCGAAAGTCTGCAATATTTTTGCAAAATTGTCATAGAAAATAACTATTAAATATTTATATAAATATTCATAAATGTTATTTAAAAGGGATTAAATTAAACGAATTGTTTTTATCTCAAGTAATAAAATTTAATCAGAAAAAAGAACATTTTATTTGTTAAAAAATAAAAATAAATAAAGTTTAAATGTAAGTTAAAACATCAAAGTGTTTTGAAATAATGTTTTTATGATTAAAAATGTAATTAAAAATAATTTTCAGTAAATATAATTTAATTAATTAATTAGGAAAAAATGTTAATATTATTTGAGAGAAAAACATCAGATATTTTTTTCAGAAGAAAATATTAAAATTCTGAAAAGTTTTACGAAAATTAATTTTATATACTGATATTTTTGACATTATTTTTAATAAGATATGACTATTATAATAATGTTTGAAGAAGTGCTTTTATTAAAGTTTACTTTAATGTATTAAATTAACATAAAGCAACAATTTAAATAGATAATTAAAGAATTTATCCAAAATCTTAATTAAAGGTGAATTTTTAGAGACAAAAATGTTTTTGCAGAAAATTTCCATGACAATTATCTGGAGTTTGGAATTGAGAAAACCACAAAGAAACTTTATATTAAGTTTAATAGATTAAATAATATGAAAAATACGTCTGAAAATGAAAACAATTTTTTTTCCTAATTATCATTGCAATAAATAGTTTGACAAATCGATCGTTTTTAAACCTGAGATTCATGTAAAATATTTCAAGAGGTAATTTTGTATATTATTTTGAACCTTAGTCTTTGGGCCGTGGGTGCACCTAATTATACACAAGCCTTCACCACATCTTTCTATTTGTATCTTCTTTTCTCAGACATTTCATGTTCAATCCCATCCATCGTTTTATGTAGTCTGTCGATTGTCTCTTTGGTCTTCCTCTTGGTCTTTCTCTTTCCACTCTTTCTTCAATCATAACTTTAGCTAATGCTTGTTTTCTTACCTGATGTCCGTAGAATTTCAGCTTCTTTTCCTTGATGGTCTCTTCTTTTGATTACGGTCTTTTACCTTATATTTCTGTAACTCTATTCCAGACAAAGTCGTTGGTCTTTTTTTCTTTCCACGGGATCTTCAGCATTATTCTGTAGCATATGATTTCAAACGATTTAAATATATCTCTTCTGATTCATTGTCGAACTCTAGCATCTAAAAGAGAAATGTTTTCCAGTCTTAATGATCTTTTTCCTGTGTTTTTAACTTATAAATTATTATAAAGTGAAATAAAAATTTAAGTATATTTTATATTAGAGTAATAAAAATGAATTTGACGAAATTTACTTTAGTAATTGGTAAAATGCTGTCAATTCTGGAAAAGTAAAACCTGATCATAGAGCTATAGAAATATGTAACTTATCTACGGCAGCAAGAAATAAAACTCGATATTTACTTGTTCTTAGCGTAAAAAAATTCAATATTTCACGAAAAACTTATAAGGCCTCGAAAAGCTTTAACTCCTCCCTTTGACGAATATGATTTTTCCATGAAATTATGGAAATTAGAATGCATATAAAAACTACACAAGAATTGTCTTTGAAAGCTCTAGTACATCTTTTCCAGTTTTAAAGGGTACCTATCTAAGTACAAGGGTATTCAAGAACTTTTAGTAATTGAAATTTTAATTGATGTTTATGATGTTTTAAATTACTTGGTTTATTTAATAAACTTACTTGAAGTTTTTATTTAAATACTTGAAACTTTAATGTAGGCTTTTTTTGTGATTCAAATAAAGCCATGATGTAGAACTACGTAAGATTCAATTTGAAAAAGGAAAGTGTTGCTAAAATAAAATTAAGGAAGTTAAATTGGTTCCGGTTTTGGACTACATGAGATTTTTAAATTAAAACAAATTTCGAAAAGTTTGATTGCAAATTTAGATGTATATTGAATTATAATTTAACTGTATTAAAAAAAGGTTTGTTTTTTTTAAGAGTTTTAAGAAAATATAAACAAATTACAAAATGGTTTTCTGAAATTGTTGTATTTGTTATTGATAATAAAAAGAGAGTATCATACATCAAATTTGTATTTTAACACGAGAAACGAAGACAGGTATGAAATTTGCTTGTAGTTCTGATTAAGTAGCGATGATGTTAAACTCAAAGCGGAACAGAAAAAGGGACACGGCCGTTATTACTTCCTAAATCGTTGGTTGTTCAATGGGATTCCAATGCCAAAAATGAAAACCAGCAAATATTGGAATTTGCTGCCAAATAAAGTGTAACACAGTTGTGTGATTGCCTCCCCAGACAACTTAAATGCTATCTAGATTGACAATTCATGGTCAATAGGCAATTAAAAATTTTAAATCTGAGTACCATAGTATGTCAATAAATATAAGTTTTTTTCATGAATATTGTGGCCAATACTTAAAAACGACGGTGAAACACTGGTAGAAAGACTATTTATGTTTTATATTGACAATAAACAAGCTTTGTTTCAAACAATGAAAGTAATGTATACTATGCAAAATTCTAAATTATTAAGGTAATAACAGTCATGTTATATTAGGTTGTTGCAAAAGCAATGGAGGTTTTTGAACCAAAACTTTAAACAAATGTAACTCAGCACAGAATAAACTTTATTAATCGAAATAAAAACCATCAGAATCAATACATTTTGCCAACGAGAAACAAGATTATTGATGTTCCTAGTATAGAATTTCTAAGTTCTGGATGCAATGAAAGCGCTAAAGATGTTTTTTGTGTTGTCTTGGTTTTTGAAACATTTTTTTCTGGAGGAAGTGGTTTAGATGCTTATAAAAATGGTAGTCGGTGGTTGAGAGGTCCTCTGAGTAGGGAGGATGAAGCAGATTTTCGTAGTCTAAATTGTTTAGCTTTTTTAGGGTTGGTTTTGCGATGTGTAGCCGGGCGTTGTCGCGAAGGAGAATTGGCTCCTTCATAATGAACAATCTCGGGCACATATGTCGGATCTTATGATGAATTTTTTCAATTTGTTGGCAGAACTTCTCTGCGGTGATCGTTTCACCCGTATCCAAAAAGCTCTGATGCATGAGACCAGCTGCAGACCACCAAACAGTCACCATAACTTTCTTTTGGTGGAGTTTCGATTTCAGAAAGTGGTGAGGAGCCCCATCGTGGTCCAATCATTGTGCCGAACGTCGCTGATTATCGTAGAAAATCCATATCTCATCACACGTCACAATCCGATTGAGAAACGGGTCGATCTTGTTGCACAGAAGAAATGCGGAAGACACCTCAAAACAACGATTTTTTGACTTTCATTCAATTCGTGATGCACTCATTTATAGAACTTTTTCGACTTTCCAATTTATTCCAAGTGCTGAGCGATGGTTGAGGGATCGATGTTCAGCTCATTTGCTCGTACAATTGTGCTTGGATTGGTTTCCACCAGCTCTTTCAACCTGCATTCCTTTTGCAACAACCTAATATATCTGTCAGTTTTCTTATTAAATTTATTCCATTATATAAATGTTAAATTGATTCAATCACATTTTAAGATCAAAAACTTTGTATAAAAGAGAATTAATTAATATATTTAATAATTTTAGACAGAATCAAATATCAAAACTAATAATCATCTCCATTAAAATTCATATTTTCGGAAATAATATAAAAGTACTTTAGAAAAGAGTAAAAGAATAATTTTTAAAATTTTTTTTCACAACAAACATCATTTTATCATTATTCTTTTATTTGTTACAAACTGTTCGGAATCTTTGTTATTATTTATTAGATATCATGGATAAAATAAACAAATAGCAATTTCAATTAGCAATATAATCTGTAAAATTCGCGTATCCGGATTGGGAAAATTCTAAGACATATTAACAATGGATATTTGCGGTGTTTTTACAAGAGTAGTGCTTATATATTTGATTTATATATATATATATATATAACAGCAAAATATAATCTTTTATCTCTATTTAATCGATTAATTATTAAGAAATCATTTTTTTCCTCTTTAAGAAGCATTTAATTTCATCATCACCTTTTACAACCACTAAGAATTATGCTTAATATTAAAATATATTATATTTTCCGATTTATGCAAAAAAATATATTAATAAGATTTTATGTACTGAAATACATATATTTATATAAAAAATATTTAATATCAAAATAATAATATTTTTGCTTTTCATATTTTAAAAAATTTAAAATAAAATTATCATTTTAAATAAGAGAAATAAAACCCATTTTTTAGGTCAATAATATTTTTTTATATTTTATTTCTTTTCTTTTCTATAAAAAAACTGTAACTATGTAAAATATTTAATTAACTTCATTTTGAAAACTTTATCTTTAATTTTTTTGTTAATGTTTTCATTTATTATTTTAATTTTTTTAAAAGTAAATAATTTATATTTGATTGAAAAAGTTTGATTGATATAATTAAATGAAGAAAATATAATCAAAAAAAGCTGCCGACAATTTGTTTGAAAATTCAATTTTGTTTTAGTAAATTTAAGAAAAATTTTATTAGTAATTTTTATTTTATTTTCTTATTTTTTTTACATTTAATAATTATTTTTTTATGATTTTTAATTTTTAATTCACTGATAATAAAAAACCGAGTTACTTAAACGTAGATGGTAATTTAATGTTTTAATAATTGTATAAATTTCATTTTGTTTTAATTTAAAAAACTCGGTTTTATTATTTTGATATTAATCAAAAATGACAAATTCTTTTCAAAGGTTTTGGTCTTCATTGTTGATTACCAACAGGAACTCGTATTTAAGCTCAAATTCTAAACCTTTTTGTTCTAGATTTTCATGTCAATATCACAATTTTAGTTTTTTTAATAATGATTTTACAAAAATTTAAGCAATTTTCTATCTACTTTAAAATAATTTATTTATTTATGTGTATTTTAACCTGGCAGAGAATAAACCAAGAAGAGAAATAGCAAGTTAAAAGATTAATTTCATATTGTTCGATATATATTTTAAAAAACATTTTGTTAATGTTTTTATAAGAAATTGATTATTGAACATGTTTCGAAATTTTGTGTTCCATCATCAGCAATTATAATTTAATATTTGTTAGTTAAAATGTAGATTTTATAATTTGATAGTTTTACGAGAATAATTTTTTTATTTATATTAATTATTCAAGATATTATTGAATATTAGTAGTGTAAAAATGGGCATTCTGCCTCACTACCCCCCCCCCTCGTCCTTAGTTACCGTGGTTACCATAGCAACCGTTGCTAAGGGTCTTTTTATTGCTCCATTGGATAGCCCTCTTGATAAGGAGTATATATTACTATGGGTTGCTAGGCAAAATGTCACGGTAACTATGAGTAAATGCACCGTAAC
>MQRK01215162.1:0-14534 GCA_001938485.1 Girardia tigrina
AACCGCGACCGTTGCTATGGTAATCGGGTCGGTTGCCATGGTAACCACGATAACCCATATCGTTGTCATGGTTACGGCCAGGGGGGGGGTGTAGGCCGAATGCCCATTTTCCCCCTACTTTTGTTCCATACATTTTGGCCTTCAATAAAATATAAACAGCTTCTGGAAATTTTATTTCGTCTTTTCACAATGGTGGTTTAAAACTTGTGTGGCAAACATCAATTTTTGACTAATTTGAATATTATTACCAATTTTATGATGTTATTTATGAAAAACAATGAACCGTTTCGGGAAATGTGACGCATAAATGTGTCCTGTACATTTGCGATCCTCTTTCTTAAATTTTATTGGCAAACATCATCATTTCGTCCTAAAAAAATTCAAAAAATGCCGGTCACAAAAGGGTTTCAAGGGTCACAACGGCTTCCGGTCCGTGACATTCCTTGCGTGATGTGATTTATCACGGAGAAAGAATCAAATTAGTGAGAAAAAACATAAAATAATAAATATAAATAAAAAAAAACCAAAATGCCGTTCCAACACACTTAATTATCTCTTAGAATATCCTGATAAAATCGCAAATTTTAACCACAACAGTGTTCTAATTTAAAACACAACTATTTCTGCTTTCCCATTATACCTTGCATTGAGTGTTGATAATGTTTGATAAGAGTAAGGATCCTTTTGTTCATAGTTTCCAAACCCAATCCATCTATAATTACCGTTTGGTAATCATCCTTGTATCAGATTTTGATATCGATTATCGATTTTGATAATCGATATCAAAATCTGATATAAACATACGAATGTGATCCTGACAAAGAGATCAGCTCTATATATATAAGGTACGTGAATAACTATGCCATTTCAACGATAAAATACAAGGATGATTACCAAACGGCAATTATAGATGGATTGGGTTTGGAAACTTGGAACAAAAGGATCCTTACTCGTATCACAAATTATCAACACTCAATGCAAGGTGTAATGGCGAAGCAGAGATACTTGTGTTTTAAATTAGAACACTGTTGTGGTTAAAATTTGCGATTTTATCAGGATATTCTATAAGAGATAATTAAGTGTGTCGGAACGGCATTTTGGTTTTTCCAAATAAGAAATTAAATGTTTTTATTTGTTGTTTCTTAGTTGGCAATTTAAGAAAGTTCGAATGCTGAATTCTTATTGCAATACATTCTTGCTGCCGATTTACAAAATTCCGGTTCTGATTATTCGATAGCTAAACCAACCTTTCTTGACAGCTCAACTAAGCTCTATCTCAGAATCTGGATCTCAGCTCCGACTTTATTCACGGGTTTTATCCTGGGAATTTCAAATCACAAGAATTTTTGCGATGCAAGGGACATTCGACTCTTCCTTTATTCGTAATAGGAGAAATTTTGGTCAATACCAACATCATCCGTAAATCCTGTCTGAACCTTCTTCAGCATTCTACCCTAACTCATCTCAAAAATGCCAAATTCAGTCAATCAAAATTATTGACATTTTATTGTGTTACAAAAATACTCACAATATTTATATTCTTACAAATATATTTAGTGAATTAAAAATCTTTTATTACGTGGTCCTAGTTATTTTTTGTTCTTTAACAGTGGTATTTTAACAACCCCTTGCAAACTATTGTTCATCATTATGTTTTTATCATGTTAAAGTAATTTTCAATAAAAATTATTTTACCATGTTTTTACATTTTTTAAAGAAAAATATAAAAATGTATTTAAATGAATTTCTTTTTAGATTTATTTATTTGACTTTTTCGAATTCTGAAGATTATAAAGTAAATAAATTGTTGACATTCTGGGACAATATCAACAAAATTTTGTTTTTTATAAATTATTGTTTGCATAATTTAATAATAACAATCGAAAAAGAAGAAGATTAAGATTAAAATATGTTATATTAATACAATACTTGGATGCTCGTAGTACCATTATCTTAAATTTGATGATCAATTGATAAATGTCATTGTAGCCATCTTTAAGTTTTGTAACTTTTGTGGCAGTTCTCCATGGGACATATGAATGATCCAAAACCACTCTGTGTCGTCGGTGCAGTGGCCAGATGCACATTCTTAATATGTCTTTGGAGTTCCATCTGCTCAGTAAATTCGTTAAAACAAGAAAGGAATGTTCAAACTGTTAGTTTGATACGCAGCTAAAGCATTTTTGGATATTCTCTCTCGTGCTCGACTACCTCTTTCAATCACTGAGACATGATTCCTTTGATCATTCCTTCGTTCAGACGCCTCCTGTAATCTGCCAAATCTGCCGATTCGTTGAATACATAGAGAACATCGCCAGCAATGCACTCTCGCATCAGTTCCTTTTCATGGCCGCTGATTCTGTGATTTTCTTATGCGATCTCAGAGTTTAGAACTCTTTAACCTCAATCACACCCTTTTATGAATTGTATTCATAGAATACTACATTCCTTTTGGCCAGAATCACTCTTGTCCAGTCAGTCAAATCACATGTCATTATTCAAGTCGAGTTTGGTCTTCTTGATAGTCTTCTTCGTGCAACAATTATGGAACACTTGTAACCGTGCAACATCATTCTCAGGAATTTTCCAGCACTCACTTCATGGACCACAGAGGAAATACTAGTCTCAATCAGATTTCTCAAAAATACTTTTCGTACGCAATTACTCTGAACTGCAGGTTTGCAATTCTTTAAGCTTCCACATTCCATTTCGTATATGTTGACTAATATCCCGGTTGCAGCTACTGATTGAGAATATAAAAGGTTAATTTTAAAAATATTAAGTTTGAGAAATTTTGTGTATTGGTTAATTGAGTTTTTTGTAAATGTAAATTTATAAAATCTTTAGAAAAATGTAAATTAATTAAATTTAAAAATTTGAATTATGAATTTTATGTAATAATTAAATGGTTTTTGTAAATAAAAATATGTAAGTTAAAAAAATTTGCATGTAGTTATTTGGTTTGTTTAACTGTATTATTTATTATAGGTTTTGATATCCAATAAAGATTTCAAGCAATTATCGATTTCTTTTCGTTTAAAATATTCATTAACTGAAATTGAATGTCTAATTTAAAAGAACAGATAACTTTACCATTTGACTATATTTTTAATGTGGATTATTTTATAAAGACATTTGAAGATAATCATGTAAGAAATTATGATCAGAGATTGCATATCAAAGAAACTGACGAAATTTCAGCACCTACTAAAATTTGTGAAGACATTCATGGTCAATTGTATGATTTAATGAAAATATTTCAAAATTGTGGAAAATCATCAACTGATAGATATTTGTTTCTTGGATATTATGTTGACTGCGGTTCTTGTTCATTGAAAACAGTATATGTGTTGTTTGCTTATAAAATTAAATATCTAAATAGAATATATTTATTACGCAGAAATCACGAATCTAAAACAAGAACAGGACACGAGTTGAAGAACTCTTGGCGTGGCTGTCGCGCTCAAATTGCCGCTCTCCGATCAGCTACTACTATATCATCTTTTTATTCAATGAAAAAACAAGTAAACAGGAAGTTAAATTGATTTTTGATACAAGCGATTTGGAGGACTCAAGAAGATTGTTTTTTCAAATTAAAAGAAACAAAATTATTTTTTAAAGTTTTTCAGACATTTTGTGTTTTTATATATTTCCACCCCCATTATTGTTATAGAACTGTAATAAAGTTATAATTGCCTTAGACTCCTCTCTAGGATTTACCCACCTTTCTGTGCTTCACATTCACATAGAGACACCCTTTTTTGTGTCCGACAACGATTCTGAAAAAGAAACTTTGTATGTGGTCATGGGTTCCTTGGTGCCATGCGAGGTTTTGAGTAGCAATGAAAAGCAGTTTATTATTTTGATTTTGGAAGACTTCAAGATGAACTGAATCATAAGTGATCTTTTTGCGCAATTCTCTGCACATTTTGCCTTCATCTTCCGTCCAAAGATAACCGAGTTGGTCCTCATTCGTAAAAAATGCCAATAGTAATTTAGCATTTATAATTTTAAATTTTTGACTGTTTTTTTTTGAGAATTGTTATTTTGGTAATCGCTGTTTTTGGGGTACAACCGATGCATATAACAGGCATAATTTTACCCTCTCCAGGGAAATTTGAGAAAGGTAAAATTACATTATTATCGTGAAATGCTAGTTTTTATCGTGCAAACTAATTTTAGGATACATTATCCATTGTTATACCCTGCGAGTGGCGTTAGGTGTAGATAAAATCGCACATTACCTGCGGTTTATATGCGTGAAGATACGGTACTAGTTTATAAACAATTACAATATGTAATAAAAATTGCGTCCAAGAACATTAAAAAGTAATAAAAAACCTAAATACTTTAAAAAGCATGTATTTTTGATTTATGTTTTCAACAAAATCAAATATTGATTGTTAAAGAAGTCGTCCGTATAAAGATAATCAAATTAAGTCTATTATGTTGTTTTTCGATCAATTTCATTAACATTAAACTGTATAAACCAAATTAAATATGAACTAAATTATAAAAATTATAAAAAATTAAAAACTGCATTAAAATTATAAAGTAAAAAAATAAGAATGTTGTTAATCAAAATTTATTTAACAAAATTTATTCAAAATTTTTATTTATTGATTTATTCTCTGTCCAATGGTCTTGTAATGTATCCCAGTATTTACTATGAGACAGGACGGTTGTTGCGTTCCGTGAAAGTGTCCGACGGAACGTTCATATCATTTTATGATTCCTGCAGCAAGTCACTGGATGCTGCCTCTTGAGATCCATGTAAAGTGATATTTGAACACCCGAGCTTACTACCGTTCTTTCACTCTGATCGTTGTCTGATATGTTTATGTTTTGGCTTGTTGGTTCTTGTTGATAATTATTTTTTTTTCTAGTTACAAAATAATTACGGTGTCAAAAACAGTTTGATTATTTATTTGATAATTATCAAAAGATGTTCAAGTTTTCCACAATCAATTTTTTTTGTGATAGGAAATTTAATTTTTTTTCTAATAACAATTTAAAGTTAAACAATTCTAGAATATCTTTACAAAAGTATTTTTTTGAGACATGAAATTTAATAAAATTACAAAATTAAAATTTAAAATCAAGTAATCTAAAAATGTTACTTTTAAAATAAAATGAGCTATTATTATAAAATATCAATTTATTTTTAAATCTACACCTGATGTAACGTCTTTCAATTTTTTGAAACATTTAATTTTACATCTTGATCTTGATCTAACATAATGGTATAATTTGATGATAATCGTTTCCAAATAACTTTAAAAAGTTTGCATTACATGAAAGACAACTCTTTGGTTCATTATTTTATTCCAATATTTGATTTTTGAGTCCTAACAAAAATCATAAAAATTAAAATATTTTGCTGGTGAAAAGAACGCCAAATACAAGTTCAGTACATTTAATACATTATTATAATCCTAAAAATAAAAAATATTCTTTAAAAAAAAGTTAAAAATAATTTTATTTTTAAAAATCATTAAAATTTGTTTAAAATAACAGATTTAACACAAAAGACATTGTTTTGAAAATGAATATTATATAATGTGAGTTTTTAGTTTTCATAACAAATCGTTGTCCGATTCTATATGATGATTTCTTGGAAGTGCCGTCTGAAATGAAGAGTGTTGCAGAACCTTCTTTGCTGAGAACATCATCATATATGACGACAAAATCTCTGTAGATAGTTTTTTATACTATTATTTAGATTGAAGGTCTTATCAGAAGAATAACTTAACGAATTTTCAAGCGTAAACGAAGATGAACTCCAACGTAATTATTTTTTTATTTTATTTGTATCATTATCATTTTAAACGTAATGATGACCTTTACCGCCCCAGTCTTAAAGGGATTTGAAGATTCGGTTTAATCTGATTTAGTCATTTATGAAATGTTTCATATTTTATATTACATCTTTCATTAAACTAATTTTCAATCTATCATTTAGATTGCAGGTTTTATCAATTGGAGAACCTACCGAAATAATTAACGGGAAGAATAATGAATAACAATGTAATTTTTACTACTTTTCCTTTCATCTTTAAACCTTATGATGACCTTTACCGCCCCAGTCTTAAAGGCATTTGAAGATTCGGTTATAATCTGATATTATAATCTATTTCATTATTTAATATACTTTTTTCATAACTAATATTGTCTTTTCTTTTTAGTAAAAAGATCATACGGCTACACCCAGCGCAATTATTATATGGTAATAATTTTTCACTTTCAAACAGCTTTACAACATTATGATGAGTATTAGTAGGAATCTCTATGAAATATGATTCAAACGTTGCAAATCTGATTTTATAATCATTTATAAATGATTATCAATATTTTATAATATTAATATATTTATCGCTTTCAGATGTCAAATTTCAAAGATGAAAACAATTGAATTTTTTAATAAAATTTGTAGCTTTACTTTCTTTTTTATTGGTTTTTTTAATTGAAAAAACAGTTTTATAATGTATATACACTATTTTTGTGATTCTTTACACTAAATTTCATTTTACTGTAAATATTTGATAAATTTGAAGATATTACGTTACTTTGATAAAAAGTAAACATTTCCTGTTGCTTTAGCTATTTTTATAAAAAAAAGTTTTTACAAGTCGAAATTTTAATACTAAATTCATTGCTAGTTTGGGTCATAGAATTTTCCTTCCGAAATGTGTGATAAAGTAAATTATAAAAAAACTTTTTGTAAAATCCTCACAACCCATTTTATGAGTTTTTTTTGATATTTTTTAAGTCACTAACTTAGTATTGAAATAATTTTCATTAGTATATTTGAGAACGATGTATAGACAGTGATTTTTATAGTTTTAATTCAAAAATAGGAATTAATATTAGTATTTATGTTTCTACATTATGTATCCATTTACTGTTTTATCTCGAGTTGTTCGATTGCAATCGTTTTTCAAGTTAAATTTAAAATATTGGACATGGGTAAACAAGAATCCTATTAATAAATTCTAAGGCCTCAAAGAGGTCTCCAAAGCTAAGTATTTTACAAAAGTCTAGCGATATTAAATAAGCTCTGCAACTTTAAAACGATTAGGACATCGTCGTGTCACCTGTCGAAGAATTGATTCTTCGAACTCATCTAAAAGACATTGTTATCGAATTGTATAGGTCAATAAGAAGTCGACTGTGCAAGATATTAAAAGTGAATGGAAATCTGTACAACAGTTTAATGTCCTAGAAAAAATGTTTGTTTTAAAAAATTTGTCGTTTTTAACCATGCATGAAATTTAATTTTTCAATAATTTTTTTAGTACAAATGCTATTTCATTAGTGACAAATTTCTATTTACTTTTTCTAAACCTTAAAATTTAAAATAACACAAAAATTTTAATATTTGTACATTACGATAAAAAACTAAAGTGTAAGTGTGCTAAAAAATTGTCGCTTAGTATATTTTAGTATATACTAAAATAAGTACTTGTCTTGTAAACTGAAATTTTATGTACAAGATCATTTTCCGAGAAGAACGTTTTTAGAGAAATAAGTACGACCATGTTTCGAGAAATAAAACTAGAAACTAGGTTTTTATATACTTTGTAAATAAAAGACAAGAGATCGGAGATGTGCATTATTAAAAAGAACTCATGGAAAATGCTAAAGATATTTTTTCAATAAAAACATTTTCGGAAAAAACTGCCGTATTTTGCGAGGTTGCTTCTAAGTGCTCACTTCTTCTAAACTTATGTATTAATTTGATAGTTTACCAGTATTAGTTGCTCTTCAGGAATCCTATCCATAAACGATCAAAATTCTCTATGGATAGTTAATACAAACATGAATTTTAGGTTTTGTTCTTTCTTTAGGTCAATAAAAAAATCTTACTCAATTCCTGATTCCATCAAGACGGAGTCTTGGTGATTTCCAGGTTTCAATCATTATTACTTTGAAGTAAAGTACCTTAAGAAGAGAGATTGGCCAGTTTGAGATGAAATCGAACTATTCAACTATAAATTACATTAAATTGTAATGCTACTGAAGGATCAAAAGAAAATCCAGTTTTTTTCTCAGTTTGTAATCTATTTTAATTTGGTAATAGGTCTACATTTGTTATAATATTTTTTTGTAGAGAAGTTCCGGTATTAATTTGTCTTATGATCCGGAACGATAATTCAGAAGATTGCTTCTCCAATCTCTAATTCGTTTAAACTCTCCATTTACGTCAAAGGTATATGAAACGGGAGATTCTATTAATTGAGTCAAATGAAACAAGACAGTTAATGGAGGATGTTGAAATGAATAATTAGAGACTCAATATATTTCTTTCATTAAGTTTCAATGTAAAAATAAAAGAATAACCTTAAACATTCTCGATTCGTCGATTCTATATTTTTCACAATACATAGTATTAAGAATTATAAATAAATTTGTAACTCTGCAAAAGAAGATAATACAAATCATAATATTTTTTTAACAATTATTTATAATATATTTGCTAAATTCAACATCTTCTCAAAAGAACCACTTCACAATTCAATCGTCATCATAAAACTACAATTCGATCTCATTAGTATAACAGCTCTTTTTACAATACAAAAAAAAACAACTAAACAAATGACGTAGAAACTGGAGTTTGAGCTGACTTGTAGTCAAAAGGATGATAAAATACTTTGTCACAAACAGCTGTGTTAGATACACTATAAATATCATCTGGTATAAGTTGCTGGGATTTGGGCATCGTCCAGGCGGTAGGAATGTGATTGCTTGGAGGGGACCGGTGAACATTTTGGGAAAATTGTGATCTGGAAAGGGAATTCGTTGAATCGATTTTCGGATGATGACAAATCGATGGTAAATTTGATGAACTGTAAAAGGAGTTTGGTTTTTCATCAATTTTCGAATGCATACTTAACATATAAAATGGCATTTTTTCATCTGAATCAAAAGAAAATATATGTTTATTTATTTTTTTTGAAATTTGATTATATTTTCCATCCATTTAAATAATTAAATTCAGATTTGATTTACAGATTCATTTTAATTGTAATTGAAATTGCAATTAATAAATAATTTAATAAAAAAAATAACTGCTTCAAAGAAATTTATTATTATTCAATGTAATTCTGAAATAAAATTATGTTAACAAATAATTTTTTAAATTATATTTTTCATTTTTGGTCTTCGTAAATTCATTGACCCACTTCATTATATTTATAAGTAATTATATATAAATATCAACAAATCATAATAAACTTAAAACAATTAAAAAATTCTGCTCTGTAGTTTTGGTGTGGTATCTGTTCACAGTTATAGTCCTATTTTTTGCCTCAATATTTACAAATTAAAAATTATTATTTGATGTATTTTTTTATCAGTACAGTACATATCGACGCAACCATTTCGATGCCGGACATCTCGACGCTAGTATTTTTAATGTATATTTTATGCCAAATTCATGAACTCACCAAATCATTAAAATAACCAAGTAAAACATTTTTAAAAAGTCTAATTTTATTATGAAAAATTTAAAATTATTATGAAAAAGTCTCACTCTCATTCTCACTTTAATTGTAGCTTTCATTCCAATTGAATAACTCAAAATTTCATTCAAAGTTTTTAACAATAGTTTAAATGCCAAGTTTACTCCTTGTGATGCTCTAAAAACCACCAACAATGTTTTTTTGTTTTACAGAACTAATTAAAAAATTAAATACGTGACAAATTAAAATTTTTTAATTTACTGAAAAATAAGTATATGTGATAAATTGAGATTATTTTGTCATCATCTAGCTGACAAACAAATTTTGAAAGTCATAAATGACTTTAAAAATTAAAAAAATATTCTAATACAGTACAACCTAGTTTTGGGAAAACCCAAACTGCGGGGAAAACCGTTTTTTGGAGAAAACCTCGGTTCTGGGAAAATTTTATCACCTTAATACTAATCCTTATAAAAACGAATTTTTATAAAGAAATGAACCTCTAAATGGGGAAAATTAGTTAAAATTTAAAAAATTTTTAAATCTTTGTTTAAATATTTGATTTATTAAATTTAGAAATTAAAAATATTCAATCCGATAAGGAATATTACAATTCTTAATTTTTAAATTTATTTTCTGAAATTTAGAAGGAGTATGGTCAAGAAATTAAATCAAAGTGAAAAAATCAGAATATGCAATGATATACAGTCAGGTCTGTATAAGGATTCGTTTATTTGCGAGAAATATGTCATCTCTAAAGGAAGTCTACACCGGCTGAAAATGAAAAGGAAGGAAATCCTATGCCAAGGCTGTTCTACATCAAATGAGATTACAGGGTACCAATTAAATACAAAGGTTTACGAGGTGTTTCGTTATCTCAGATGCAAAGGTTTCCCGGTTAATGGACCAACTTTAAAACTTATTGCTCGTAAAATCGCAAATAGACATTCTAATAAAGACTTCATTGCTTCAAATGGTTGGCTCCACAGATTTAAGAAACAGTTTGATATAAAATTCAAAACACTTCAAGGGGAAGCACGATCAGCTGATAATGAAGGAGCTGAAAACTTTCACTCGACATTTAATGATTTAATCAAAAAATATGGTGAAGAAAACATCTTCAATTGTGACAAAACTGCAATTTTTTATAAAACTCTGTCAAAAAAAAGTTTTGTTGAAAAAAATGAATCATCCAGCGGACAGAAAATGAGAAAAGAACGTCTCTCACTTATTTTATGTTGCAGTTACACAGGAGAAAAATATAAGCCGCTTATAATAGGACGGTCAAAGTCACCAAGAGTATTGAGAGGAGTAAACCTAAAAGCCATAGGCATTGAATATGATGCTTCATACAAAGCCTGAATGACCAAAAGTATCTTTGAGAATTGGCTATCTCGTTTTAATGAAGAAATGCAGAGAAAAGGAAGAAAAGTAGCACTGGTAATAGATAATGCAACTTGTCATGCTACTTCTATCCAATATTCAAACATTGATGTAATATTTTTTCCAAAAAACACGACTTCTTTAATAAAGCCATGTGATCAGGGGATAAGAGACCGTCTCTGATGATGATAACAATGATGAAGAAGATAGCAGCGAGACATTTGCGAAACATTTAGATTATGAAAAAAGCATAAAAGATACGGAATGTGCTTTCACAACACTTCTTAATACAATCAAACAAGAAACTCGTGAAAATGTTCTTCAACTATACAAATTCAAAGTCGATATGAGTTCCTTGCGAAAAAACAAAAGAATAACATGAAAATCACAGATTTTTTTATTAAAAAATAAAAATGAATGACTTATCTTGGTTTTAATGTTTAATCTTGGTTTATGAGTTTTATTGATTAATCTTGGTTTATGAGTCATTAATACAGTAATTTTTTTATCATAAAAGTCATTTTTCCCACATGTTTTGATTAATTTTTGAGCACCCCACTTTTTGGGGAAAACCTCAAAATTGGGGAAATTTTGCCCCAAAACGGGGTCGCACTGTATTAACAAGAAATTGTTTTTAACTTTTGTCTCGATTATGTACATATAAAACATTTTTGTGATTATAAATAAATAGTTTGGAATTTATTTATTTTTTACAATTAATATTGTGCTATTTATACAATAATATTTTTAAATATTTTAAAATTTATATCAATATAAACAACAATAATTTATAAAAAATAACTTTTGTAACATATTTTACATAATTTGAATAAATTGTAGTATTCCAACCATATACAACTTAAGTGGGCTCGACTGTTTATATAAGTGTATATTATTATAACTCATAATGACACTTGACAAAACGGAAAATCTTTGAGAATAAAATCATTAGGCCAATTGAAGCCAAAATATATTACTGTAGATAGCGCTAAAAAGAACATTTTTAAAACTTGAAAAATGTTCTTTATAACCGATACTTCTCTTTAAGCAAGAATAATTTTTAAAAAATATTAAAAAGTTCTCCTTAACCGATTTTATTCTCTTAGGGCAAGTTCTGTGTAAGCCAAATATGCCGTATTTTCACACATATAAACCGCATAAATTTTTCCTCGGCAGAGGTGTTTAGGGTTGGTAAAATCTCACATTTGATAGTATCAAGGCGGAAATTATTTTTATCATCGAGAAATGTTAGTTGCCATCAAGTAAATTATTTTTAGGATACACCGCCCACTTTTACATCCCGTGAGTGGCGTGCGGCGTAGATAAAATCACTAATGACCCGCGGATTATATGCGTGAAAATACGGTACTGCGTTTCTTCTTTTTGTTTCATTTATGATATAAATTTGAGTATTTTATTCCGAAAATTTTAATTTATAATATTGATTTTTTTCTTTATAAATTATGTTTTTTGATGAATAATAGCTAGGTATAGTCTCTGTTACTCTCGAATTAATACCATATGATGTGATTATATGGTTTAATTCATCATCATATATTATTTTCTTAGAAGAAAATTAATCAATAGAAATCTTTTCCTTAACAGCATTTTAAAATATTTTGTGTAAAAAATATTTTTTTAAAATATTTTGTGTAAAAAATATTTTTTTAAAATATTTTCTTTAAATATTTCCACATTATTTTGCTAATGTGAATGATCATAATCTTTAGTAGAGAAAAGAATACTTTCGTCAGTACTGGCAAATATTTTGCAACCTCTGACAACATAATTCCAATATTTTCGTTCACTTTTTCCATTTTTACTGAGAGGAAACAAATGACCATCTATGATTGGAACTTCTGTTCCTTTTTTGTGTTTTCCTACTTCAAAAAGACAAATATATTAAAAGAAATTAATTCAGTATTAAAATCAATAAAAAACAAAAAAATATTTTGGAATAAAATGATGACATTTAAAATCCCTAAACCCTCAAAATATTTAAACCCTAAATATGGGTCTCTATTATTCTTCACTAATTGATTCCTCTCTGAGGTTGTTCATTTATTAATGGTAATGTGCTGTATATATTTTATAAAATTTTAATCATTTATTATCAAAACAAGAAAATAAACCAAAATAATATCAGGTCTCTTAATTAAATAAAAACAATTAAATGAGAAAAATTGAAACTAATAAATCATAAATTTAAGTTTAACTGAAACTGGTAATAAATGTGATAATAAATTTTAGTTTCATTTTTATTATAACAAAATAATTATTTTTTTTAGTTTAAAATATTTAGAAATATATTCAAATAATTATAAAAATATTTTTACCACTTTTAGAAATTATCTTTTTTTCGAATCTTGAAACTTTTTCTTTTAAGCATAAGATAAAAATTTAATTATTAAAATTTTTGAAAAATTTAATTATTATTTTAAATTTATTTTATGTTCTGCATAAATAATATAATTAAAAAGAAATAATTTTTAAATCTATGTAAATTAGTTTTTTTCCTTTTGAACTTTTTTTGAGAAATTAATGTCTATACATCATTATTTATTTTCTTGGAATAATATATTATAGAACCTCATGAAATATTTTAGAAAATAATAAAAATTATTTATGGAAATTCATGTATAAAATTTTAGTTTTTCTACAGCAAAATCTATTTTTTTCGATCATAATTTGTTTAATTATTTTTCTTTTTATGTTTCATCTAGAATATTTTGAAAATTAAATTTTTATATGCCACCAAAAAAAATCTTTCAATTAATTTTTTTAACCCTTTCGCTGCGGCCCCTATAAACGTCATATGCGGCCTATTTTTTGGGAATTTCGTGATGTAAAGTGAGACTCATGTCATGCATAAGTTCTCATATCTCTGGAAGTAGACGTCATAGAGACTTAATTTTTGTGTCTATTATAATAAATTCGGGGTCAAGGAATCTGATGCACCAACATCACATCTGTGGGTTGCATAGAAATAGGGTAAGAAAAGGTCAACTGTTCCTGGAATGACCTATTTTTCTAAGGTCTTTTCTAGGTCAACCGTTGTCTCCACGTATTTTATTTTAGTTTATTTGTACTCCTCGTCCTCGAAAAT
This sequence comes from Girardia tigrina, assembly GCA_001938485.1. Taxonomy (NCBI): domain Eukaryota; kingdom Metazoa; phylum Platyhelminthes; order Tricladida; family Dugesiidae; genus Girardia; species Girardia tigrina. Next base: position 13,951 of record MQRK01215162.1, read on the forward strand.
GTTACAAACGACACCAATATCAAGTCTGTATGATAATATAGAAGTACTTAGAAAAAGTCATCAGCACTGCATATGCACTGCATTTTCCCATCATCATTTCCAGGTCATCCATTGTTTCCATAGTGATTATACGGACTGAAACTAAAGTTTTTTTAATACTCTGTGCGACAGAATTAAATTCCGATAAGCTACATAAAATTGTTACGCACTGTATTGCAATATAAAGCATGACGAGACCCTCTCGTCAGCCGCATATTGGTATTGATTTTAATGACGAGACCTTCTCGTCATCCGCAGCGAAGGGGTTAACATAATTTTTGTGTATTTTTAGGTGAGGCGACTTTACCGCGGACGACTTTACCGCGGCGACTTTACCGCGGGCGACTTTACCGCGGGCGACTTTACCGCGGACGTCTTTACTGCGAACGTCTTTACCGCGGGCGACTTTACCGCGGATTTTTTCAGAAAAAATATTAAAAATTTATAATATTTATATTAAATAGTTAAATAAATTCAATTTTCTTAAAATTTTTAATTAAGATATTTTTTTCCATTATTACCGAATAATACTTTATTAAAATATA
>MQRK01215162.1:18219-29944 GCA_001938485.1 Girardia tigrina
ATTGTTCTTCACATAAAATTGACTATTCAAAATATTTTGTTATTGATTTTTAGAACACAGGATATCGTTCTTGTTTAGAAATTGCAGGTGCACAGTTACTTTTTGAACGCACTGTACAATCTGCAAAGAATTTGGCACGAGAATCATCGAGATCAATGACAAAAATATCAAATTGTAGATCTGGGACACCCCGAGACAAGAGCTTTTCCAGGCCTTGACGTGCATATACGATGTGTCAAGTAAATCAACATTTAACCCAATTCACAACTGGTTGATTAACTCGCTCAACCTAATAAGCTCAAACACTGTGATTCTCATGATCGTGCCATACGAGTTTAAATTCGATCACCAATTAAAACATAGGTTATAAAAGTTTTATATTTATCAAAATCTGTTAACGAACCGAGCAACAGATTCTGATTTTTACTATTATTACTTTGTCAAATTATGCAGTAACTTTGAAACTTAAGTATTTGTTTAGATGGAAGACATTTTGGCTTATGCTTTTTCATTCGGTCAAAAATATTAATATTGTACTCACATGAACTACTCCACTCACTACAATCATGGCATGGCTTCATTAGTTTTGCTTCATACAAATCGTTTTAGCTAAAAAAACCTTTTTATCAAACCATAAGGTTGAAGCATACTTCTTTAAAAACTACAAGCGCTTTTCGGACTGTGAGAAATGTTTGGAATAGTTTGTGTTTGAATGTTGTGTTGATTTGTGATTGTCTCTACTACCCACACGGTTGATCAGAAGTTGGATTTTTATTTTCTTAAACTTAATTAACTTATTTTAGGTTTAATGTTTAAATTTATTTATAATTGAATTTCGTAACTGTGAGGAATATTTTTGAATGGTATTTATTGAGTGTTGTTTGGTATATTGTTTTAGGATTGTGTTTCTTCCACCCAGTTGGAAAATTGATATTTTTTAATATTTTAAAACGTCGGGTTGTTTAATCAAGTATTAAAATTTAAATAATCACATTAAAATTAAACTAATATTTCATAAATAATATTTTAATAATATTTTCTTAAAATAAATAAAAATTATTTCAAATTTAAAGTATAAATTATTTTTGTAATAATTAAATTATAATTAAAAGTATAAATTATTTTTGTAATAATTAAATTGTAATTTAAATTTTTTTGAATAATAAGACGTTAATGAATATTATTAAAGATTATCAATGAAGAACGATGACGAGCTACTCAAGTTTTACGGAGAATTGTTCCAGTGGCAATTCAAATTGTGATGCAAATAAATGTAAGGAAAACCAAATTAATGTTCTTAATAGTAACAAAAGTTTTAATGATTTTATTAAATTTATTTAAAAATTTTTGAAGAATAATTTCAATTAATTTATTTTGATTAATGATTAAATTGAATTAACATTTTTGAAAATTATTAATTTTCATTTCTGTAAAATATTTAAAATATTTGTTTTGTTGTTTTGCAATCTGCACATAATATAATTTTGACCAATAAAATTCCTTATAATTAATTTTAAAAAATGAGTATCAAACTTGGATTTAGATAATTAGAAAGACAATAATCAAGAAAATTGTCAAATAGTAAAAGCGATGCTAAGAATTGTTGTGAAAACACTACTGACTGCAATATAGGTAAATCTTTTACAAACCATTTTGGTCTTGTTAATAATAAAGTTGACAGAAAATACGAGGTATAAGTTTCTCAATGACAAATAATTTTAAATATGTTTAATCATTTGCCTTCATAAAAATGTTTTAGGTCCTTAAGATTAGGAATAGTGGGGTTGAATCTTCATTTTTTCAAGGTACTGAAACTTTGATAAAACCACAAAGAATATAATAGGAGAATAACACAATTTCGAGTTTCCACCTGAAATTCAGCGTTTTTTCTCTCATTTGTTTTATTCAATGGATATTTTAACATAAGGATTCTATTTATATTTTTGATCATTATATTATTATTGATGTTATTTTCCCATTCTCTTGTATTGATTAACGTTTTAAGCACGCTATATTGCAATCTAAAACTTTAGTCACGCAATAACAAATATTTGAGATGGTTTTGCTAAATGTCTGTAATATAAAAAAAAATATATAAAGATAAAAAAAGTATCTTTTTATTCTACATTTTACTTTAATCTTTGCATGTCAGAGAAAATAAATTATTATGAATTAATACATAAATTTTTGAAAAAAATGTCCTCCTAAGGACCCTTTGATATAAATTAAATTTCTAATTTTCTATAAAATATTTATTTATAATTTATAATTTTTAATTTTTTTATATCACTTTTATATTTAAATAAAAATTTATTCATTTAATAATTAAAATAATTCTTGAAATTTCATTAAATATTTATATTATTTTTATTTTTATATGATTTATTATTCACATGATTTAGACAATATTAAAAATCTTACGAATAAACCCATACAAGTAAAAAAAAATAAAAAATAAAAATATATAATAATAAATTACGTTAATTTGAAAGTTCATAAATCCGTACAAAATTTTTATATGCTTAATAAATTTTCTCTTAATTAATATTATTTTTTTTATTTACTCATAATTAGGCAATATATTTCATTAATTAATTTTCGTAAAATTATATATGTATATATATACTTTCAGAATGAAATAAATATATTTATTTAAGATTTATTTTTTATTTATTCTTAATTGAATATTCAAATTGAATTTCCTATTTACCAACTAAAAAGTAATTATATTAATTTTCATAAATATATTTACCTTATAAAAAAATGGAAACTATATATGAAGTTATATAAGAAAATTATTCTATTTTTTCATCAAAATGTTTAATTTTATAATTTTTTAAATACCAAAAATCTCAAAAAAAAACAATTGAGTATTCTTTGAGTCTATAGAGTTTATAAATGAAAATAAAACTCTAAGATTTATTAATTTATTCAACATTTTATGCTTAGAAAATATTATTTTTAGATTTTTTTTTATTTAAAACATATTTTTAAGAAACTTCCTTATAATATCAAACGATTAATTTTTTTGTTAAAATTTTTATTTTATCTCTAAAAATAAGACAAAGTTAGTTTATTGAACAATTTTTTATGACTTTTCAGAAACGTTTTTTGAATTAATGTAATTAAAGATGCTAATAAGGGGGTGGTCATACATTTCGTCCTGGCTGCGAGGGAGGAGATATGCTCTGACTAGACAAATCGAGACAATAAAATAGTACATTTTCAATTAAAAAAACTGGTAACAAATTTTCATGACAGCAACCAAAAGAATTATTTGAAATATAAATAATATATCAGATTTCAACAATTACTGTGATGGCCATTAATTAAAAAATTTTTACATAAAAATATTTACAGTAAAAATGATGTTGAAAACTTTATATTTTGAAGTGATAAATTTATTATTATTTGGTGAAAAATTAACCTTTAGATGCATGTTGTTACCAATAGTCTACAATCCTGCTAAGTTAAATTTGCATATTGATGACCACACCTTGTCAATTTTATAATTGTTTCTTTACCTTAATTATATATTCACATTTAACAGATTTTGAGGAAATTAGGTTTTCAAAGGAAGTGATATTTGATATATAGCTTTTGTTGAGCAGTTAGTAATCAAAAGAGAAAGGAAGACATTTTCCAACCAAATTTTTAATGTCAGTTGAAAAGCATGAACAAAAGAAAAGAAAGAGATAACCGGAAGCAGTCTTTGATTAATGGATAACTTTAAAAGGTAATCCTTTTAATTTATTCTTCAATTTTTGGCATAATTAACAATTGATTTTATTAAAAATTATAAGGTATATATCTCATAAAAAATATCCTTTCTTTTTAAGATCCGATGTCAGAAAGTTCACCAAGACGTCAGTTAATACGGAATGTGAAGATATTATTGAATTCTTTCAAACCTTTGTGAAAGGTTAATTATTTCCCGTTAATTCATGAACATAAAATGAGGATGTTCACATTTATTTTTTATATATTAAATTATTTTATTGTATTTTGTTATTTATAATTTTTTAATGTCGAATGCTAAAATCTTTATTTTCTATTTTTTATATAAGAGCACAAATGTACCTCATATAATATTAAAAAATCCCATTTAAAATACATTTAAATATTGAGTCTTGTTAATTCTAATTTGATATTTTTGAAGAATAATGTTGTTATAACTTTTTTAAGAAATCGATTTTCGTAAATGTTTTGGAATTTTGTATTCCCTCTTCAGGAATTATAATTTAATGTATAATATAATAAAATGTCAATTAATATATATATATATATATATATATATATATATATATAATACATAATTAATAGATTTTATCAGTAAATAATAAATTTTTAAAGATTTCAGAAGACATTAATGATAAAATGTTTTATTTATTTTAATGATATTTAGTTTCAAATTAAAAATACTAATTAACTTATAAGTTTTATTAATATCAATTATTCAAATTTTAAATAATCTTAATTTTTTAATAAACTACATATTATTTAAACTAAAAGTTATACGATAATAATTGCATATTTTATTAAAATTATAAATAATTGAGTTCAGTTTCCCAGGAAGGATGTCACATCTTAACGCTACTATAATATGATCTTCCCAGAGACCTTTGTTCACTCCTGCATCATCCAGTTATTTATATTGATGTTATGATTATTGATTAATGTTTAATTAATAAATTTAAAATAATCATATTTAGTGAAGCAAACATTATTAAACACACAATAATTAATGGAAACCTGGTTCCAGATGAGTTGTAGACGCCAGTACTCCAAAATAAGAATTAAAAATTAATAAATTTAGATTTAAACAGTATTATCAATCAATTCAATGTTTGGATTGTGAAAGGAGAATAATATTCTCATAGAATCATTAATCACATTAATAAAAAAAATCATTTAATAACAATAAATAACACTCGCTTTATATATATATATATATATATATATATATATGTAAGAGACTTACGAACAGTATAGAGCGTTATTTGTGAATCTCTTACTATTTAATTTAAATAAGAAAATTATATAAAATAATGATATATAAATAATGTTACTACAATAAAACTTTTAACGGGAAAAAATAAAAAACAAGAAGAATCAAACTCGATCACAATCTTGGATTCGTAAGGATTATGTTAATAAAAAAAATATTACTAGAGAAATATTCCGGAGAAAAATTTTCCTGTGGATAGTCGAAATAGAAATGTTATAAAGGATCGGAATTGGTGATATTTTTTACGGTCCGGTAGATCGTCGGGAATCAAATCGTATTAAAAAATTATTTCGGTGGATCCAAATCGAAAATTTTTCACTCGAAAGGAAAATAAAAACGAATATATATATATGTCATTCTTTTGGTATGAATAAAATCTGGGTGATGTTTCCAAATAGATACAATTATTGATTAAAGTCGGTAGTCTTTTGTTTTCAAAAGAATAGTTTAATATTAATTGGAGCCGACGGAATTTGATTTTGATAATAGAATTTGAATAATAAATCCGTGGTAATTAAATACTTTAATAATTCTGATTATTGATTTTCTTTGCTGCTTCGACTAAACAAACGTCGTTATTTTATTTTTAACAAATTCATTAAATAAAAAATCCACATACAAAAAAAATAAAGAAATAAAAAATATATAAATACAAATAAGATTATTTATTATAAATGGGTTTATAAAACATATTTATATATATATTTCGAAAACAAATTTTGTTAAAGTTTTAAAAAAATTGATTATTGTACATATTTCGGAATTTCTTATTCTATCATCACCAATTGTAAATTTAATATTTATAAATTTTATTGTTAATTTTATAAAAAGTTAGTTCTAAAGGAATGAATTTTTTAATTTAATTGTTCAAGATATAATTCGTTCATAATGGCAAAATATCTCTTTCAATTTAATTAAAGAAAATTTAAGTTTTAAGACGGCTTTACTTTGTCCAATTTGAGTGTTTATTAATGGTTCTAATTATCTCTCTCGTTGTGAATCAAAGACCTTCTTTAAAACAGAAAACTCATGCTTTGAATCAGAGAGATTTTATTTTTACAATGTAATCAAGCATCAAAAATCTTACCCAAACGACTTGATTGTGAATGCTCCTTAATCCGGGTTTTGAGATGACGATTTGTCTCTCCAATGTGCGAGTCTTTTAATTCATGAAAATTAAATTTATAAATTAATAAGATGAGCTTTCTGTTTTATAGAAATGCTTTGATTTACATTTTGAGATACATTTCTGAAATCATTATTGATAAGACAGAAGAACCCATTAATTAATATTCCAAATGGTCAAAATATGGCCATTTCAAAACTTTAAATCTATAATTAAATCTGTTTTTGTGTTCACAATTTGATAATTACTGGGAGAGAGTGATGTGTGAGCCACTGTAGATCAAATCATTTGGTCCCAAAATCAGTGAACAAACAGCATCTTCTTTGATTTTATTGAAAGTATTTTCATGATATAAATTATATAATGAATACATAAACATTGTTTTGATATATAAACGCGAGTATATCCTCGTTAATTCAGTCTGATGATGACGGTTGATCCGTCGAAATTAATAACAATAAATTCTGAAGAAAATTTTTGTTTTTAAAAAATTAAATAAAAATAAACATTTTCTTTTATTATCCAATAATACTTTACGAAATTAAGAATAATAAGAAAAATCATTCCCTTAAATTTAACTTCTTTTAAGTTATTTCTATCCAATCACAATTTTGATAAATATTCTGTGTTTGATACTGAATAAATAAATTAAAATAATCATAATTTAAATAATCATTAAACAATACTCATATATACACAACGTGTTTCTTAAGTAATTAGGTTTCAAAATATTCACTCGTCACTTTTTTATATACAATTACAATAAAAAACAATTAAAGAAAAGATATAGGGGGCTCAAAAAAATTTTGTCTTTATTGAATTTTGATATATATGATAGTCTGGACTTAGAAGCAAGAGTGATTTATCGGAAATATTTGAAATTTTAATAAATTGATTAAATTCAAATAAATCTTAACGTTATGTTTTTTTCATTTTTAGTAACAACACGGTCAATAAAGGAGCAAATCACTTTAGAAGAAAAGTAGTTTTCCATCCTCACTCTAACAAAGAATGGTTTTGGGGCAATTAACATTCACAGCCTAATCGAAAACGTGTGGGGAGACATAATTACTGTCAGAAGGGTGCAAATCGTGCAAGAATTTCATGATGTTAAATTTGATTCCTTTAAAAGACAAAAAAAATCTGGAAGACCACGAACTTCTGCAACTCAAGAAAATGTGGAAGATATTTGTGGTCTTCTGACGCTGACAAGTCTCTCTATGATCGCTTATATCCTCAAGTATACTATTCAATGTATTCTCACTCAAGAACTTCAAAGGATCAGTGTCGAAGCAAAATGGGTTCCATATAACTTTAGTGAAACTCAAAAAGAAACTCGTGGGTCAAGGATGTAAAGAAATTCGATGTGTTGGGATGTCTACAAACATTAGAAAATGATTGTTTGTTATTGATAAAATGTGGATATATGCTCGACATTTACCACTTATGTCATCCACCAGGACGTGGGTCGATTTGAGGAGACAGACCAACGGTTGCCAGTAGAATGATGCGTGACAAAAAGTTTCTATGTCTAATGGCAGCAAATTTTCATGGTGACGCCTACTTTGAGATTTTGAACCATGGACAAACCGTTAATGCAAAAACGTATTTGGAATTCTTATCGCGAATGTTTGCACATTTTCATACTACGGAGCACTTGCTCATGCATGATAACGCTCGTCCGCATATATCCTAATCCAAATCCATAAATCCAAAGATTTTCACATAAAATATAGAAGAAATTCGTTAATACGGACTTTTATGGACCATAAAAAATAATTAAAATCCAAATTAAAAGGAATTCCAAGCATGAATAAATTTTATAAGTTTTGTTCCTTGAGACCAAGATTCTTAGTATTACCTTTGAAACATAATGTTGATTTGACTATGTTATTCAGTAAAATAAAATTTTAAATGTTTTTAAATAATTTTATAAATTGTCAACACCATATGAAAAATTGTCAAGACTGAATGAAAAACCCTGTAAATTCGTACATTCATTTCTTATAGATTTAGATGTTGCAATTTAACTGTTCAAATCACCCATTCATAGGTGTATTAATTGAAGATTAATGAATGCAATGCAAAATAAATTCTTTTCTCAAGATCGTAAATCTTCTCTTTATAAAAATATTTTCGTTATTCGTTTTCAGAATCTTTATTAAATATATCACAAATTTCATTTACTTTATTTAATAATTATTTAATAATATATAGTGTTGACCCCCGTCAAAAGAAATAAATGGGTCCAAACGTGAGAGGAAATTGTAGGAAACCAAAATCGCGAATTTAGTGTTAACAAAGTGAAAACAATTTAAGCCGAATATTTTTAACATATATTTTGTTTATCAGTTGTAAATCAATTATTTTTGCAGGTTTGGGAAATGAATATTTTTTGTTGTGTTAATTGATTTTCTCATCACCTAAATTTTATCTGGAAATCTTTAATATAAAATTAATTGGAAATATGTTCGCAATTGAGACAAAACATATTCACCCTCAGACTGGATATAATTTGTAGTCATTGAATATCCTTCCTGCATAGACCTTTCTTGGTCAGCCTTTACTTGGATAAATTATAATTTTAACCAAAGTTGTGATAAAATATCTATTTGTTAAACTATTATTTCAAAATATATTTTTTTGAAATCTTCCGTCGTCCGTCTATAATGTATGGAAAATGTGGTTAGGAAATCTCTCTTTATTGAGTATTGTAAAATTACTTAATTAAAATAATAAGCTAAAACATAGTCACAAAACAACCACTTGCTATTTAATTATTAATTTACAGCTTTTTACTTATTCCAATCCCAATCTATATTTTACATTTCCAAAACAGACAAAACAGCCGTGTCGCATCACAGGAATAATACAAAGGTTATTTGCTGTCTTGTTTTGTCTAAATGTTTTTGATATTAAATAAATAATTTTTTAAATGAAAAAACTGTTTTCGTAAAATATTCTTTTTTTTACATTTAAAATATGAAAAAATAATCAAGAACTTATTTAACGATTAATATTAATTGTTTTTATAAAGACACTGAGAGTTAGGAAATGTTGATGTGTGCGAAGAGTAAGATGATGAAGAAATCTATGACATAATTAACCTATGAGATAATGACTGAGAGTATGATGAGAGTTGTGGTGTGTGATGTGTATGTTTAGTATGCATGTGAATTTGTTAATGTGTATGTTGAGTATGCGTGTGAATTCACCAATTGGAAAGCTTCAGAAGTCGTGTAATAGTATTTTTACGTATTTTCCCAGATGACGTGATACAATAACTATAAATGGATGGGGTTGTGTGTTTTGAAATACAAATTGTAATATCGTTGAATTATTTAATTATTGATTATAGAGCGTAACTATGCATATATATTATTATATATATAGAGTCTATGTCAATTGGTCGGGGTAAATTGTTTGGGAGACAATTTGTCGGCGATTTATTATCAAAAGTCAATTTTATTGAATTAAAACAAAAACAAATTTCAAAACTTTAGGACAAATTTTAATGAATTAAGACAAGATCCATTGCATTATGCTGAACTATAAATTACGACATCAAATTATATCAGTTTATGTATTGCCGTAAGTTTGCCTCTTTCCTCCGCGGGTCTTTCAAAAAATGTAATTGTACAACCGCTAGAGAGAAGATCAAAGGAAAGACAGAGAATTTTATTATTGTTTTGTGTTTAAACGTCAGAATTCTATAACTAAATATAGATAACTTTTTATTTCATTGGAATTCTATTTTTTAAATTTTATATAACCGATAAAAAAATTTTTTAATTAAATATCTTAAATAAATTTATTCATTTTTTTAATCTATTTTTTTAATAAATAAACTTTTCTTTTTAAAAAAATTCTATTTTGTCCCCACCAAAAATCCCCGACGAATTGTGGCCCATACAATTGTGTCTCCGACAATTTATGTCAACCAATTGACGTATTTCCATATATATATATATATATATGATTGACCCTTGGTTAACGTATTTAATTTGTTCACGATTTGTTTCGTTAAACCAAAAATTTGAAGTACGAGATAAAATGTCTTTAATTAAAATAGACCTTTGCATATTTAACACTAGTTAGTGTAAAACATAAATTTATAACTATGAGTTTAAATTAATACATTTACAAAATAATGGAGCTTACAAATCGCAAAATCTCTGCTATCTTGATAGAGTAAATTTAATGTGTTTTTGTTATAAATAATAATTGCTTATTAGAAACAATTACCGAATTTTATATAAATTTCAATTTGTAATTATGATTCTTGGCAACAGTTTAGTTATTATAATTTATTTCATTAGAGCCTCATTTCTAATTATTTTCTACTTTCTCTTTCTGATCCGCCATAATCCTCTCAATCTATCGCCATCCAGAGGGATGACTTATTAATTAGTCCTATAGAGTAGCCCATTATATATAAAAATCTATTCCATCAGACCCACTCAGAAGAATATATTCTCTTTAATTCAAGCAATGCCCACTCTAGATATAGATTTTTATGTATGGTGATCAACCTGAAAATTTGATAAATTTCTACACCATACATAGTGCTGGAATAATGACGAACAATACATTCGACTTAAGAATTGCCTAAGACATAGATAGAAGTGCGGATATAATATACAAAAGCGTCCTGATTTATCGCACGTATCAGCAATGATTCTAAAACGAGAACAAATAATGTGTTAAAAACCAAAAAGATTTGTACAGTTCGCAAGAGCATTGTGTATAGAAAGATGAAAAAAGATGTACGATAAAATCGAATATGGAAAAATATTTTCTTATACACTTCTTATAAATGCAAATTTCAATTGATAAAAAAAATTAAGCAAACCGACTACGAAGTCCACCTGCTGTTATTAAAGAGCTCAGTTAATTTGTCGATTTTCCATTTGGTCTGTATCATCTCACCAGTCAAGAAGCGGGAAACGAATACAAAGCAAGGTTTCCTTAACCCTATTGCAGTCAGTTTTGCTTGGTCCATACCAAAACTGAAGTCGAGTTTGGTTGCCGACTATATATTCATTATTCAAAGGTTTTCCTAAATGATTTTCTTCAATTTTTCAATCCTGGAGTTGAAGATTTCTCTCCGAAACAGAAAAATGAACATTTTTATACTTAATTTATCTCAATTAAATTGATCGACTAATATTATTATAATTATATTATTATTATTATTTTTATTATTATTATTCAAATAATAAAAATATAAAATTGATGATAGGAATCAAAATGTAAACAATAAAACTTGAATAAATAAATCGTGTATACAGTCCACTGTCACAAATAAGGAACAAATTGTGTGACATTCCTTCACATTCTCCACAAGGTGTCATAGAATAAATAATCTCCACGTGTACGAATACGCGACGGTCACATTTTAATTACATTTTACCTCGTGGGATAAACATATTAAGTACGTCTTATTAATTTGTTAATTTAATAGTGTGAATATTTTCACAGTTTATTCATCAAATTTTATTTACGATCAAAAGTTTAAAAAATTAAATAACTGAAAGTATTGAATACCATTTATTTAAATTCATAAATTATATATATATATATATATATAT
>MQRK01215162.1:29994-59316 GCA_001938485.1 Girardia tigrina
ATTATATATATATATATATATATATATATATATATATATATATATATATATTATTGAGTCTTTGAAACGGCAATTAATTCTTTTTGCAAAATAATTTTGCTAAAACATTTTTACAAAATTGATTATTGAACATGTTATGGAATTTCGTTTTCTATCATCATTACTTAGAATTCGTGAAATATTTGAATATTTATCTCAATGTTTGTTTGAATGTTTGTTTTAAACTAAAATAATCAATATTCAATTATTTCACAAATTAAAATTGTTGATGATGAATTAAAAAGCTTCAAAATATGTTCAATAATAATTTTTTTAAAAAGCTTTAACTAAATTATTTCTTTCTCTCCCTCTATATATATATATATATATATATATATATTAAACTCGGCAATATCAAATTGTTTTTAACAGTAATTTCATAACAATTAATAAATTGTTATTTTTTCTCCGTATTAAATCTCTTTCTTTACTACTGGAGAATATTGAATATTATATATTATTATTTTAAAGAATGATTAATTTTCTTTCATTTTGACAAATAGAATAATGATTTGCCATACAAAATGTCATGATCAATCATTGGATCTTTCCAAAATATTTGATTAGTAATCAAAGAAAAGAAAATTATTTGTTTTCTATGAAAAAACTTTTTTCTTAGAACGTTTCGCTTTTGATAAAATTCATATTATTCAATTGATGAGGTTTTTAAATTATTTTATTGAAAAACACTGTTTTTGATATTTGGGTCAAGATTGAGATCCTTTTATTCCAGAGGTTGATCATCAATAATCTTGATCAAAGAAAAAACAATTCATAATATACTTTATTTTTACGATTTTAAAGTCACAAGAATTCCAATGAATACTAAAGTATTGGAGTAGTTTGGCATTAGACTCTATAGATTCGTTTCAATTCACATCCTTCTATGTACAAAAAACACGTCCTTTAATATTCTAATACTTAAAACTTGAAGAGTATAAAATTTCTGAATCTCGGGATTATCATATGTGAAAAAACTTTATTTATTGAATTTCTAATATTTATATTATATACCAAATATATGGGATCAAGAAAGGAAAGCCCTTTTTTTCATTTTCTTTCATTAGTTTCTACAATATTTTAAAACTAGGAAAGTTAAAAAATTAAAATAATTTAAATTTTAATAATTTGTTATTTTTCTTGTATTATTTTTTGTTTTTATTTAGTTTTCGAAATATATTTTAGAATCAGTAAGTTTATTTTTAAAAAATATAATAAATTATACAAACTTGTGAAATGAGATATATTTTTATGTAATTTATATGACCAATTGTTAAAAATGAGGTAGCAATTTTTAGTTTATTATTTTTTTAATTTGAAAATTTAAAAAAAAGTACATCAAAAATTAAAATGTAAAGATTTCATAAAAATTAAATATTTATTTAAAATATGCTTGTAGTCATGACAATTGATATATTTTAATAAAAGTTATGAAATAAGGTTAAATAAATTTTAATATAGATAATTAATAATGCAAATAGTACATTAAATTTGAATAATTTTTTAATTTATTTTTGTGATGTTATTGCTAATAATTTTTAAAAATCATTTTGATATAATAATTGATCTTCTTAAAGTTCAACTAAATTTTAATATATTTTATATTATTATTTAATATTAAAAAACTCAGTTTTTAAAGTGAAATTTGATGTTTACTATAGTAGATTTAGATTTAATATATAATAAAAATCAGGGATCTCAAATTAAGATAAGTACCAACCTTTATAATCAGAGATAGATAGTTATTGTATTGTGAGTTTCTCCCACCTAAGTAGATCTTCCTCTTTTTTTACTATTTGTTTTTTTTATTTATCACGTTTTTTTATCGACTGTGTAATTTTCGGTTGTGTGATGTGTTCATTTGTTGAATGTTTGAACATCTCACTCTTGTTAAATGAACCGTGTTTGATGTTTCATACTCGCGTATTCTTTTATATTCATTTCTTTTGTATGTACTGATTTCCTTTGACTATTTATATTTTTTTTGTATGTGTCATTACTTTTATTGCTGCCCAACACTTGTGCCAATGCATTAGTCGCTGTGAGTTTATTTTATTTTTATTTTATTATTTATTTTTTATATCGGATAATTTACGAGATTACTGAAGATGAAAAGAAAATTATTATAAAAGCAGATTATATGGAAGACGGAAGGAAAAGAAATTATTATAAAAAACCAAAGAGATGTTAAGATATATTTTAAATATAAGTATTTGTTTTCAAAAATTTTAATAGACTTATTTAACTTAATAAATAAAGACATTTTAAAAGTTTGATATTATTTTTCAAATAAATTAAAACATAAACTGCAATGTGTTTTTGTAATATAATGAATTTTGTATTGACATGAAATATAAATAAAATAATTTTTAAGTTTAAAACAGAAAATTGATTAACTTCATTAAGAATGGCTAAATATTTTAAAACTAAATAAATTTTATAGAAAAATGAGGAAATTTAGTCAAATAATCATAATTTAAAAAATCAAAAATAACACTAATTAGAATGATAACAAATGGTGAAAGATCTTCCGAAAGTCATCTCGAAGATTACTCTAATTGTAATGATATAAATGTTTTAATAAACATTTTGTTTCTGCTCTTAACAATTGTAAACATGTTTTTATGGTTTTTTCGTCATAATCTCAAACGTACATTCTCATTTTTGATTAAAACCATTTTTAATATATACGATTAGATAAAGATTTGATTAGAAATAGATTAGTTTGAAAAATGTAATTTTTTTCGAAAAATAAATTCGCCTTGGATTTATTTCAGCTTCCAAGTTGAAAACAATTTGACATTTGGTTAATATAAATAATGTTTAATGCATAAAAGCAAAATTATATAATCACTTTATTTTTTTGATCAAGGAAAGAAATTAGACATAAATTATGAAGAACTCGTATTCTTTTTCCTTTTTAGAATTATTCAACAAGAATAAGTAATATAAATGATAATTGTTAATTATCGCTTATAAAAATATATCAAATTCAAACCACAATAATATGTTATAATCTTAATATTGTCATTAATTAATAAAACTAATAATTGACTAGAAATAGACTGCCTACAATAAAAAAATAAAATGAAAATAAATAAAATATAACAAATATAAAATATCTCATAAAAATTAATCAAATTACAATTAAAAATTTTATTTTCAATTACAAAATTTAAAAACCATAATACAAAATAATAAAAATATAAATAATTAAAAACTATATACTTATCTTTATATTTCAAAAAAAATTTTAAAAAATATTATAATTATTTTATAAATTTTTTATTAAAATTTAAATTAGAAAAATATAAGAAAATTTAGATTTTAACAAAAAAAATGTCGAATGAAATTTAATAAATTTTTACATCAGTTATCGATTTTATGCCCTCTAAAACGTTTAACTCACCAAAATAGTCGTTTTCGATGGTTTGCTTATTGAAACTGATCTGATGGCTCTCAGAAACGGGAGGTTGGTAAGTGACGAATGAAGTATATCGATCTCTAGAAATACAAATTCATTCATAAAACATCATCATTTTTCGAAGAACGAAAGAAAAAAAGTCATGAATTAATTTTTTATTGAAATTAAATATATGTAAATAGAATTTTCTTCATTAAAAGAAAAATAATAGAAACGTATTTTATTACCCTTCTTTTCTAAATAAAACAACAAAAATGATTAATTTTATATTAATTTATTATGATTTCCTATTTTTATTACATTTATAATTTCTTTGTAAATTAACAAAAAAATATTTGTTTATTTTAATTGTTTTTTGTTAGATTTAATACATTTCCAAATTGTTCATTAGGAAATCAAAATTTGACTTAATTGTTTCTCGACAAAGAATGAAGTTTAAAAAAATTTTGTACAGAGAGGGAATAGTGAGTTTGAGAAATATATAAGAAGTGCTAATTAATTGTTTTAATCTTAAAAAATAATAATAAAAACAAAATTTTCAATGCCAACTTGTGCTGTTATTTTGGTTTCTTTTACCATAAAATATTTTGATTTACTGTTTTCGTTCATCTTTTACTAAATACATATTCAACTTTACGTTTAAATATCACATCTTGTACAAAATGTCTATAATATTCTTAGTAAACTCTCTCAGAAACGTGCTAATATCTGCCTATATATAGATAGAGCAATCTTTAATGATAAATGGGTAGATATAAACTTAATGGTACTCAGACAAATGCACTAAAAGGGGATTGCATAAATGTTTTTGAAATATAAATTTAATAAATGTCTATCTTTTGGATCATTATATTAAATTAATATTGACATTAAGATTGAGATTGACATTAGTCCCTTTTTTTCAATTATTTTTTTTAAATATTAAAAATGGATGGAGCTGTAGTGTGGGTTTGTAAGTTTGTGCTTTGAAGCACTGAGCGAGTAAACAATACCGTGTAGGAAGGTTCTGTGATTGCTAAAGAGCATTGGCGTGAGTTAGTTAACGAATTAATAATAAAAAACTTTCAAAAAATATATGTAAGCCTCTTTTAACGCGCATTTTTCGGGTCACCAAATTTAATAATATCAATTCCTTGCTTTCAAAAAGAAGATAATTAATAAAAATGTAGAAATGAGTAACTTCTCGGATACAGTTCGCATCAAAGGTTATCATCGATTAAACTATTTTACTCCTCTCTATGTTATATTTTACTCTTTTTTCCATTCTTTATATTAGCTTACTTTTTAGGTATGTATCCATGGAATTTTGAAACATATTTTTGAAAGGTTTTTACTCAATCAATTTTCTCCAAGTTTTGTACACGTACTCATTCTCAATGACAATAAATGATTATGTGAAAATTTAAGTAAAAAATCTTTTTAAGGTTTCAAAATGGGAAAAAAGGGAAAGTTTAGAGTTCCAGAACAATATTAATTACAAAAGGCCTACTTGTAAATTATAAGTAGTTTATATTAATTTTTTTATTTTTTTTAAATCATTTTTGTAATTAAAATTTTGTTGACAAAGTAGAGTTTTGTCAGCGTAAAGAATGGATACAAAAAGGCCTTTTTTGTATTTACAAGGTTTTATGTTATAACCCCTCTTTTGGAGGGGTCGGCATGCTCTCCTGCTCAAAACTTCATTGAAAACTGCTGGGGATTGCATGTTCGAGAGGTTGATAAAAATAATCGCCAGTTCCACACAGAATTCGACCTGAAGGCTGTGATTTCTGAAGTCTGGACAAATATTTCCATAAACACTGCGCAAAAACCCTTGTTATTGCATTATTTTAATTTTGGGTGGAATATATTTATGGAACGTCCAAATTTAAGGTTTTCCACTTTTTTTTAAGAGAAAGGTTGTGAATATATACAAGTGGAAGAAGATCTTAGCATAACATATAGTCGTTAAGTTGTGATGAAAAATCGTTATGACTTTAAAATCCTTTTTAACGATAATTTTCTATTTCGTATGTTTTAATGATTTATACGGATAGTAAAACATTTTTTTCTTTTTTTTTGATTTGTTTGCAATTTTCCTTTTATATTAATTAAAGTTGAAGAAAATAATGTCTCCGTAAATGATACAATGGAGACTCCTTTTTATGCGAAAACAAGTTAATTATCGTCGTTGTGTACAAAAAGTCTGAGAACATAAAAAGAACAGTGTCAATTAACATAAAAAAATCACTTTAAAAGAAATACCTAATTTGCTGTAAAAAACATTTTACGAATAGTTAAATTAAACCATCGACTTTGATTTGATCAAAAATACATAATATTTTGTAACAGTGATGGCAAAACGGAATATTTTTTATATATACTTAACTAGAATGTTCAATCCATCGTATTAAAAGATATTAATAAAAGATAAATATTCTTTATTTTTGGATTATTAATTGATTAAAAAAAACATATTTTGAAGGTTAGTTTCAAGTAACATTGTTTGTTAGAATTCTTAAAAAAGGCTTAGGGTGAAGCACCTAATCAATGGAAATGTTCGGTCATCAAAAGATCAAAAATACATTATATTTTTATTGTGTTTTTTTAAATCATTTTTTTAATTACAACTTTGTTTGCAAAGTAGAATTCTGTCTGCGTAAAGAATGGATATAAAAAATTAATTTTTTTGATTACTAGTTTTATGTTATAACCCCTCTTTTGGAGGGGTCGGCATGCTCTCCTGCTCAAAACTCCATTGGATTAAAAAATTGTTCTCCAGAACTTAGATTTTACAGATTTAAATGAAAATGAATGGTTTTTTAATCTCTATCTTATATTAAAAAAAAATTTTTCGGTAATACAACTAATTAATCGAATGAAAGATTTAAAAATTTGTCTTTTTCTTGTACGTATTCCCTAGCGAGGTTTGGTTCATGTTCGTCTGAAAGACA
This sequence comes from Girardia tigrina, assembly GCA_001938485.1. Lineage (NCBI taxonomy): Eukaryota > Metazoa > Platyhelminthes > Tricladida > Dugesiidae > Girardia > Girardia tigrina. Next base: position 36,391 of record MQRK01215162.1, read on the forward strand.
TTTTTTTATGATCCTGATCTCTTAACAGGTTAACTAACATTAATTTTGTTATTTAAGTGTAATTAAAAACAAAGATTAAATTTTATTAACATAAAAATAATCAATCTTTTCAATGTGAATCCAAAAATTATCAAATAATATTTTTAAATTCTTACATTATTTCGCATCAGACCAATAATAATAAAATTACGTTCTATTCATTCGCAAACAATGTCGTGATATTTTATTTATAATCTATTATTTATTTTGTGTCGACCGACTATCAAATCCTTCCGGGGATCTTTATCTATCGTAAAATTACAATTCATGCTTGGTTTTGTTGTTGGGAAACATTCTAAATTTATAAGATAAAAGATGGGTTTTTATCTTGTACAATTGAATATAAATTAAAATGACTTGCTTTATTATCATTAAAAAATAATTAAAAAAATTAAAATAAGATTAAAATAGAAAACAGTCGCAATTATTAAAAACTAAACAAACAAATATTTTAAAAATAATTAATTAATGTTATTGAATATCAAAAATATTCATTTAAATCATTAATAAATTTAATTAATAAAATAACAAAAAAACAACAATAAGCCAATATATTATTGTATAATATAATATATAATATTATTATGTCGTCAAGTATGAAATTTGTAGAACTAAAGTAAAAGTTTAATAATAATTTAGTAACACAAATATTTACGTCATTCATCAAAGTATGTAACCATATTATCAACACACTTTTGCCATTTGAGCTCAGTTTGTTGGGAACATTTGAATAAAAATTTGGTGCGTGAGAATTTATAAATTCGCGGAAGGTCATATTTACGGCATCTTCGGAATTGAATTGTTTTGAAAGTTGTTCGAATTGAGAAAGAAATGACAGTTAGTTGGGGTTAGGTCTGGTGAGTATGAAGGCTGGTGCAGAAGATGAATTTAAGTTTGTGTAGTTTTTTCAAGGTCTCTAGGGCAGTTCATAGTTTTGCAATGTCGCGGAGCAAGGTGGGAGTCAACTTGTTTACTATATACTACTGTTATTCTCTAATTTTCTGAATTATATATTCTGATTTGTTGAGGTAAACATCTGCTGTGATCGATCAAATAGGTTTTATGAAGTGATAATGGATTACACCTGCGACAGCCCACCAAGCTCTCACCATCAGTTTCTTTTTTAAAAATCCTTTTTTGTACATTTTACAGGAAATCAAAATTGCAGAATGACATATTCTAATAAGTTTAGAGTCTTCTTTTTTTCTTATTTTGATTTTAATTAAATTTTTTAACAGTGGCAAATTTTTTTGGCACATTATGCTTATGAGGGGTTAGTTTAAATTTAAGTTTCGCCAAAATAGTTTATTATTTTTTTAATTTGAAAATTTAAAAGAAATAAATTAAAAAATTAAAATTTAGAGTAAAAGTATGATAAAAAAATACTTATTTAAAATATGCTTACAGTAATAACAATTTATATATTTTAATAAAAGTTATGAAATAAGTTTAAATAAATTTTAAAATAAATAATTAACGGATTAATATTTTAATAAATAATTTTTTAATAAAAGGGTTTATTGTAAATTTAAATTAATTAGTTTTTAGGATAAAGTTTCGTAAAAATGTAAAATTATTTTAAATTTCGTAAAATTTTCGTAAAAAAATCTAAAATTATTTTAAGGTTTAAATTTCGTAAAATTTCGTAAAAATATAAAATAATTTAAGATTCAAATTAAGTAAAATTTTCGTAAAAAATGCAAATATATTTTAAAGTTTAAGTTTCTTAAATTTTCAAAATTTAATCGAAAAAATTTAATGAATTAATTTTGGGCGAAATAATTGAATTAACAAGAAATTTATTTAAGTATGTGAATTGTTGATATTAATAAAATTTGTGGTGTTAAATTATGACTTCGGAATTCGATAATAATAAAAGTGGCATAAACGCTACTCTACCATGCTCACTAAAAATTATATTTGTAAGGTAACATAAATAGTACTTGCTCAGTAAAAATAAGTTGTGCTCAGTATTTTAAGTTTTATTTTAGTAAAAATCAAATTATACTCAGTAGTTAAATGAATAATGTTCAGCAAATAAAAAAATTTTATTAGTTTATTAATAATGCTCGAGTTACTTTCTTTGGTCTTCATGAACACCACGAAGAAACAGATAAGCTCACAATTTCAAACATGGCTTGCAAATCTGTCTGAATAGGACATCCCTCTTCAATTTAGGAAGAGTGAAGAACACAAAAATGCAGATGGCTTGTCTCGTATTAAGCAGACACTTTGCTCACGATGTGAAACTAGTCATATCGAGGCCAAATCAAAAAAGTCAAAAATCAAATACCTAAATTCACTTTATGGATTAAGTAACATGATGGGGACGATAGAAAACAAACAACGCAATGATGTAGTCATCAGGGAAGCAATGGAAGTATTGGCAGATTGAAATAGACAATTTTCTGAAGTTTTCAAAGGAAGCTATCTGTACAAATTAATAGACCATCTCGGCATTTCAAATGGATTATTGATAGTTGAAAAAAATAATGGCCTACTAACAATCATTCCAGAGAATTATGCACAAAAATTCGTTAGAAGTGTTTCCATTGATCTTTGTCATCTGGTAATTAAGAAAATATTCAAGTATTTACTGGAATATTTTCATTGGCACGCCATGTATGAGTGCATAAAAGAATGTATCGATCAGTGTTCCGTTTGTGCAAAGCGAAAAATTGATCAACCCAGAACGAAAAAAATTCTATGCCCTCGGAAGAGCCAAAAAGTTTTAGATCAGATAGTGGTAGATGTAGCCAACATGGACAAAGTTTCAGTAAAAAAATATTTCATAGTCATTTTAGACCGATTTAGTAAGTTAGTCAGTTTGAACGCGGTTTCGAAGCAAGATGAGCGCACTATATTTAAATGTATTTGCACAATTGGATCTATAAATTTGGCAAGCCATCTAGTATTCTGAAAGACCGGGATAGACAATTCCAGAGTGCATTTATGAGCCAGAATTTGGAACAATTAAAGATAAAACAAGTATTTAGTTCACCATATCAACATCAGTCGAATGGTTTGGTGGAACGGGTGATGAAAACAGTAAGAGATATGATCGCGACATAATTGAAAGGTAAATGTACAGAGAAAAATTGGGATTAATTGTTACCTCGGATTGAATTCAGTCTCAATGCAAATGTGCAAGATTCTACTAAATTCTTATCTTTCGAGATCATTTACGACTGGATAATAAACATCCATTCGTGTCTGGAACGAAAACTTATGACAATGTTCAGATCACTGAAAATGTTCGAGTCAATACAGAGTCGCCAAATAGAGTCACCAATCCACCGCAATCGAACCACTGCGCCAACCACTCTGTTATCAATGATTATTATTATTATTATTAATAATAATAATAATAATAATCATTGATAACAGAGTGGGTGGCACAGCGGTGTGACTGCGGCGTATTGGTGACGGTAGTGACTCTATTGGCAGAGGGGAAAAACAAAATAATATCTCACCCGGAAAGAGGAAATAAAATAGAGTCATTTTATTGATTTTTAAGGTCATTAAATTCCGTGCCCTAGTTATTAGTAACTGAAAAGGTTTTTAGTAAATACATTGTGGAATTTTTATAAATGTTTTTTTTTCAAGTTTACAGTAACAAAATTTCTTAAAATTAAAAAAACAAACAAACAAAAATTTATTATTTTTTTTCTTTAAAATCGCTTTAAAATCGCTATACCAATATTTATTGAAAATATATTTTTTAAAATTTCCTTCATAATAACAGGAAACATTTAAAACAACTTCTCTGACTAGACTTTTTTATGTCGGAAAGAATGTTTTTTTAAGAAAAAATAATTTACTTTTAATAAAAACATCAGAAAATGTTAACAAACAAATTCAAAGATTTTAACTCGCAGAAATTAACATTTTCTGAAAGCATTTTCTCCATTTTTATGATTATTATACAATTTATTTTGATTACTTTTACCTAATATGTAAAATTAAAGTAAATAAAATATTCTAAGTATACAAAAAACAAGAAAGAAATCCTATGGCCAAATACATTAAATGTAAAATATTTATGCAAAATATATTATATAAATAAAAAAAACATACTGTGGATGATTCTGAAGATTGGCGTGAATATGAACAGTGTCGGCCATGGTCGAACCCTGTTTACCTCGCACTAAATTAAATAAAACAATTAAAAATATAGTAGAAACAATAATATTTCAAATAATTTTCATAATTTACTTATAAATTTATTTTGAGAAGAGTATTAAAAATCTTAATTGAAGCAATTAGTTGGAGTACAGAATTCTACTAAAATCTTTAATCAAAACTTTGTTAAAAACAATTTGATCATTATTTATGAAAATGAAGAACTTCAATCCGGATGAAAAAATTTTAATAAGAACAAAATTATCCATTTAAAAATCGATTGCATGAAATCTCGCAAATAAAAAATTCTCAATAAGCTGGTTGAGACTGCCGATCGAACATTGATTTTAGGGCAACGTGACCTAATTAACAATGCTTCACACGACACTCTCTCCCAATAACTATTACAATGCCTACACAGAATTTTGAAGTAATTGAAATGAATGACCTTAAATCAATATTCAATCGGTAGTCTCATGCAACGTATTGAGAATTTCAAATACATTAACGCAATCTGGGGATTTTATGGATACAACAGAATGTAGTAGACAATTGTCATCACACTGAGTAAGTTTGTGTTGATCATTTATAAAATAGCAAATCGAGAAATTTACTTATTTTATGCTTTATTATTTATTTATCATAACCAGTGTATCTTTTTATGTATAATTAGAAAACATTAGGGAACATCATTTGAATCTTGAGGTAACGTATTGGGCACATTGATGTTACTAACATGTCTAGCAAATTAGAGAGGAGGGAGATCTAGTTGGACATGTACCAAAACTCCATGCTCCACCTAGGTCTTCAATCTGCCTGCCCTACACAGGACGAGAAGAGAAACATCGAAAAAGATTTCCTAACGGTGAGGGAGTCGCTAGCGTGACTCCTCGTACCTTTCGGCAGGAATAAACTTAGTCTCTTTCTTAGATTCTTCCATCCACTTAGATTCCCTCCTACTGAGACAAAAATACCGATCTATGAATTAAATTTTGATATAAAAATAGCTCCTAAATGTAAATGTGAAACACAAAACCTCGGTTATATCTTCAAAGTTAACCTCAACTATATGTAAACCTCGACGTTCACGAATCAACAATTTTGTTATGCTTATGGAGATAAGAAGTTTGCGTTATTCATTATAAAGGTTTGTAACAAAACGTGACCGTCAATTTCAAACTTTATAATGAACATTTCAAGCGAGTAAACAATGCGATAAGAGTGAAGAGAACCAATAATAAAAAGACAATTTTACAACACGACAATGCTCGGCCTCATGTCAATAGCAAGGTGAAATGGGCTATTGATAAACTTAGCAGATAAATTCTTTCAATCATCCGTATTTGCTCAACTTTGCAATAGTAGACTATCATAAATTCTGCTCAATTTCCAACTATCTGTGTGGCCCTACATTTAAAACGAAGATGCAATAATAGCATGAATTGAAGATTTTATTTTTTTTAAAAATCGGAAAAAGTTTCTTCAAACGTAGAACTGAAAAATCTACCGGAACAATGGATAGCAGTGATCTTTATGACAAAGATTTAGATTTTTAGACAAATAATTAATATCTTTATATGTTGAAAATGATTCTAATAAATTCTTTTTTTATTTTAAACTTTTGCATGGTTTTTATTCTTGATCAGTACACTTTTACAATATTATCAAAAGTCCGCATAAACATATGCATCAACTAACTAGATAATTAATAAACAAGTTTATGACTTATAATTGTTTAACAGACAATTAAAAATAATAGTAACAAAGAACGCAAATTGCTAGAAGAAGGATAAATAAGATTTTAATATTTATCAAAAAATAATATAAATGCATGTAAGAGGGAGTTCCTCCACAATTTACTTTTATGTTCTGAAATGGCCTTATAACTGATTTCATGGAAGATGGATGAATTGTGGTTGTTTGCACAAATTACCAGCCAAAACTCTTGACTTAGCCTACCATGTGATCCTTTACTCTGGAGTTTGTTAAAAAAGCAAATCTACCCAAATAAACCAATAAATTAAGAATAACATTAAGGACGAAGGCTTTCATCCCTCAAGAATTCCTTGTGAACTCGGTTGATGTCATTCCTAGTCGACTTAGGAATTGGAAAAAGTCCCTTCAATAAACTTTCTTCTTCAATTTTTTAAACGTAAAAATTATATTTAAATTATAAATTACAGTTATTTTATGATAGATAGTTACTTTTCAATCACCCTATAGTGATAATACTATTGCTAGTTCTCTCGGAAAAAATATTTTTGTAAATATTGTATTGATATTATTTTTTATTTTTAAATTTTTAGGCTAACAAATACATTTTTTTATAAATTAAGACAATTTTTGACATAAATTAATTGAGTCTATGTAACTTTAACTTATGAAAATAATTGTGCGGTTATTTTGTGATTTAAATTGCGTTACGAATACCGAAATTACGTTAATGAATGCTTTTAATAATTCCCATTTTATCTTTATTTCAAATGAATTATTAACACAGAAATTCGATCGGGTCTGTTTCAGATAAGTTCTGAGTTTTTATTTAAAATTAATTTTGAAATGCAATATCAAAACGTTATCAGATTGCGTTTCATTCCTGAGACTCGTAAATATTATTCTAAACCCCTTAGGACATGAATCAAACCTTTTGTAGTAAAATTCTATTCTATGACCGAATAATTCTCAACCAATGTTTTATTTTCTTTTTTGTTTTGTTTAATGTAAAACTTAGACATTAATATTATTAAGAACACCAACATGGGTTTTTGACCTTTATTTTTCAATACAATCAGAATTATCTTTTGGACAACTCTCAGCGAAACTCTCGTCATTCGACATCGTTCTAAATTGATAAATTTTAGTTAATGCTTGTTAATAAATAATTATGCGAACAAATTTTTCATTATTTTCAGATTTTATTTTTAAAGTTCAAATTTTGTAATTTTAGTAATAATTTTATCTACATATTAATTTTATTTAAAAAATGATTTTATATAAAGAAAGAATATTTATTTAATTTAAAACTTAGTTAAAAGTTATTTACTTTATTTCAATTTTTAATATTAAAATTTGAAACGATTTGGTATTTTTAAAGTTTTTAAAATATCTTATGCAAATTATATTCGAATAATTATTTATCGTGAACATCTAAAATATCAATTTTCCATCTGGGTGGGAGAAACACATTTCCAAATACTAAACTCAACATACTAAACTCAACATACCAAATTCAACATACCAAATTTAAAATATTCCTCAAAAATATAAATCTCACCATCCAAAAAACCGCTTAGTGAATGGTTTACAGGTCATTTATGAAGAATGATGACTGGGGTCAATCGATATGTCTTTAGAGCAGTTTTATGATTGATAACATAATTAAAAACTTCTTATTTAATTATATTGAACCACTTGTCATCATAAATAATTGTACAAACTGTTTATGATTTTTATGATAAAGTATATATGTAACATTGTCATTGGCATAATGAATTATATAATATAGTAGAAAAGACCCGTCATAAATGACTAGTGAGCTGAATTTTTGTCTATGAAAGTTTCTGTTTTAATTTTTTAATCGTATTTATTATAATTCATTATTTATTGTTTCAAATTCTGTGTTGACTTAACAGTCGGTCGATATTGTCGGCTTCCCGGTGTCTTTCGGCGAAGGCACTGCACCGACTGAATCGTCTCGATGAAGACTATCAAGATTGACCACGTCCTTACGTGGAATCGCTCCATTATCTCCACAATTTCACATTTTGATCATAGCGTGTGTGAGGGATATTGGAATGATGTTTGAATTATGTTGAGTGATTGTTGAATGAGTTTTATAGTATGTTTGAGACTGGTTGGTGTTTGAAGCATGGCATCTCTCCCTAGACAATTGAANNCAATTATTGTCGAATTTAAAAAATTATATTACTAATTGTATAATAAATTAATTGTTATTTAACAATTAATTAAAAATACAATTGTTTTAATCTTTGCAGATTTTGGCAAATTTTTGAAAAATCAATTGAAGAAAGAAGTCATGCCCCAGACGCTGATTACAGACCATTTTAGTCGTAATAAATCTTGTAATACGACTTCGTCTGTTAATATCCTTAATAGCGTGACTGGCAAACCATCAAACAAACTAACATTTTAGACAAATATTAATTATTAATTATATATCTTATTACAATTTATTATAAATAATTGTTCATTAATTTTTTTATTTAATAATTATTTTTTACTAATTATTTAATTTTAATAATTATCATTTAATTATTATTTATTAATTTTTTTTATTAATTATTTTAATCTTTGTATTTAATAATTTTATTATTATTATCTACTGGAATTGTAAGTAGTTGAATTATTGTAATTATTAATATATTTATTATTATATTTTGGAGATATTATTATATATTTTTTTATTTAATTATCTACTTACAATTTTAAGTAGACCATTCAAGCGTGAAGCAGAAACAAACAAACAAACATTAGGTAAATACTCCCTCTGTTCCGAAATAATGTTTACATTTCTAATTTGTGTTAAATGCTGCAATTTTCTTTACTAGAAAGGTCTAACTTGATAAAATTCTTTTATGAAGTGCCGAAAACGAGAAAAGGAAAGCATGACATAAATGTTGTTAAAAAATGAGACCTGTAACCATGGAAATTTTTGTTGGTCCTGACGTGCTAGATCGTTATCTATCCTGATAATAGGAAAGATTTATCCCAAATGTAAACATTATTTCAGAACAGAGGGAGTATATGAGTTATTTTATAACATTATTTAAATTAACAATCAATATCGCTTATGGCGATAAAATTACAAATTAAATTAAAAATTCTAAAATAATGTTTGCCTTTTTCGTGTTGTACATTGTATCTATTTGTTAATTTTAGTTCATTATTGCTATCATATGGTAAATTAAAAATTCCTCTTCTCCTTTCTGAAAGAGAAAAGGCTCGTTTCAGTCAATTATCTCTATCTCATTTCGTCCTAATTCGTCTTCTAACCCCTCTCCTTTATCTGTGTTTTCTATCTAAACAAGTGACTAAACTGTGTTCAATTACAAATATTTAATTTTTTTCGATCCAGAAGATCATCGAAGAATTATTTTCATTTTAAGTCTCGAACTGTATTGTGATCAGCACAATATGAGTTCTTTAATTTTAACATTTCAACATACATTTCAAACTAAAAAAGGAATGTTGTTATATTAATTTTTATTTTTATAAGCATAACAGATGGTTCAAAAATCCATAAAAGATATTTTGACCCCATTACAGAAGTGTCGAATAAACGACAGTAAAAACACCCAAAAAGCAACAATGATTAGTTCACAAATTTATAAAATTGCGAGTATAAATTTATGAATAAGTATATATAATAAACTCAAATATATAAATATAAATAATATTTTTAAAAATATAACATTAATATTCTATTTAAATTCATAGAAATAATTTAAAATTCTCTTTTCTGATGTTTCATCATAGTTAGTCTTATTTTTCCAATGAAATCAAAATAGAACTTTTACATTAAAAAAATACATATTGAAAAAAAAACTTTACTCACTATACATTATTTTCTTTCTCCTCCAAATAAATAACCCTATCACTCCACATAAGAGACCGAAAATTAAAATGAGTAAAATGATAAACCAGGTTGTTCCGGATCCGCGCAACATTGAAAATGCATTTGATTCTCCAACATCGGTTATTACTATTTGGGGTTGAGTATTAATTGATCCGGTTTTGGAATTGATAACAGCTCTCACTAGATATGTTTCTTCTTGAAAGAAAAGAAAAATAATTAGAAATTAAATATTTATTTATTTTTATTTTAAGAAAACATTAAATGATTTATGTTTTTTGAAATCATGAAAAAAAGTTTTATTTATTTATATTTTTTTAAAATATTTTTATTGTAAAATTAAAAATGTATTTAATAATGATTATTTATTTTAGTGTTTGTACTTTATTAGAAAATAAATATTTCTTAAAAAATATTAATTAATTATATCTTTTTGATTATTTTTTTATTTTGAACTTAATATTTTTTTCAATTAGATTTAGGGCACCTAATGTAACAATAAAGTTTTTGAGACAATGTTAGCAGAGCGTAAAGATTATAAATATCATAAAAGAATAAGAATATCATTAAAATTTTCGTTAGGTTCAGGTAATTATATAATTACCTAGAAAATAAACTAAATTTAATACGAAATCGGATAATTTATAAATATTAAAAAAAATAATTATTATAAAAGTTATTTCCGCTATAATTATGGAATTTGAAAAAATCCGTTTCCGTTTTTTTTTCGACAATAAATTTGAGATTTTGAGTTTTTTTTCCATTATAACATTATATTGAAAAAAAATATAAAATATTTCTTTGTGGATTATTTTTATTTATTTAGTTTTGTTTTCTGCAAAAAAAACTTATTTTGCAAACTTGATAAATACTTTATTATTTTAGTCTTCTTTTTCACTCTGTTTGATATTATAAAAATAAATTCCCTTTTTTATTGTTTATATTTTCCACTGGAATTCATTAATTATATAAATTAAATTTAGTCTCTCACAACTAAGAATAGGAATAATAACTTTGAATGGTAATTTAATTGAAAGGAAACAATAGTTTCGAGCACTAACAATCAAAAGAAGAATACCCTCTAAAGTTCTTAATAATTCATTTAGAACAAGACATTAATGAATATGAAAAAATATTTTAGGGTTTATTAAAAATTAGTTGTACAATAAAAATTGGTTTTGTTTTTCTCTGTTTAAGAAGAACAATAACGCTACTTTATATATCAACATTTTTTGTTAAATTTAACTTCTTTTTTGTAAGATTTATAATGAATTTAAAGAGACTATTTGATTTCACTTCAATTTAATTGTGGACAAAAATTTATTTATTTAAATATAGAAAAATACAGTCAAAATGTAATAAACACAACTTAAAAGGAAAATATAAGAATATAAAAGTACATAATAAAATAAATCTGAAATATTATAATAGTTATATTTTGTTAAGTAGATTTTATTTTTATATTTTTCAAACTCGTATGTTATGAGTGTCCTATGTATTTCATAGAATTGAGATTCTTTAACTTTTGAAGACATTGCGTTTATTTATTACAATCAAGACTGTTTTTGCAACATACATTATATCCCCTTCAACATTTAACGTTTCTCGTATATATATAATATTTTTATTTAATATTTGAATGTATAACATAATAAAATATAAATGAATAGATTTTTAAATAACTAGAATGTTCAAAACATTGATCAACCATTTGGATAGAAGATGCACGATTTTAAATCATCATAAAACATCTTTTCTTTTTGACCTTAGCCGTTTGGCCGTGGGTGCACCCAATTATAAACAAGCCTTCGCCACATCTCTCTATTTGTAGCTTCTTCCCTCAGACATTCCATACTCAATCCTCTCCATTCTTTTAAATCGTCTATCCATTGCCTCTTTGGTCTTCCTCTTGGTCTTTCTCCTTTCACTCTTCCCTCAATCATAACCTTTGCTAGTGCTTGTTTTCTTATTTGATGTCCGTAGAATTTCAGCTTCCTTCTCTTGATGGTCTCTTCTATTGATTCCGGTCTTTTACATAGTAATTCTGTTACTCTCCTGCAGACAAAATCGTTTGTCTTCTTTTCTTTCCACGTGATCTTCAGCATTCTCCTGTAGCACTTCATTTCAAACGCTTTAAGTCTATCCACGCTCTTCTGATTTATTGTCCAACTCTCGCATTCATAGAGGAGTGTTGCCCAGACTATGGCCTTATTGATCTTTATTCTGCTCTTGAGATGGATTTCTTTAAGGTTAAACACTGGGCTAAGTTAATCATTGCGCTTGTTGCAATGCCAATTTGGCTTCTGATTTCTTTTTCGCTACCCCCATTCACTGTGATAGTACAGCCTAAGTATTTGAAACTCTTAACTTGTTCCAGGTTCTTCCCTTTAATGTCGACCTCCAGTTTAATCTAGTTGTTATGGTTTCCTGAAACCATTATTTTGCTTTTTTTGTCTGTTGATTTCCAATCCAAATTTCTTTGATGCTTTGTGTAATCTATTTGTGAGTTGCTGAATATCTGCCTCATCAGCAAATCGTAGGTTGGTTATTCTTGTTTCTCCGCAGCTTATTCCAACATCGTCTAGATCGTCTATTGCTTCCATAACAATTCTCTCAAGGAAAAGGTTGAAGAGTGTTGGTGAAAGAATACAACTTTGTTTTACTCCTTCTGTTGACTTACACCAGTTGTTAAATTCCTCACTTGTCAACACTTTTGTCTTTGTGTCTTCGTAAAGGCCCTTAATAATTTTCGTAATCTGTTTTCCTATGTTGTGTTTATTCATAGTGTGCCATAGTGCTTCGTTCCACACCTTGTCAAAAGCTTTTTTGAAATCTATAAAGTTATGACAAATTATTCTTTTGTAGTCTTTGGTTTTCTCACAAATCAGTCATAAGTTGGTTATCTACTCCGTAGTGCTGTGGTCTTTTCTGAAGCCTGCCTGTATATCGTTAAGAACTTGTTCCAGTTTCGGTGTGATTCTTCTTTGTAACACTTTCAGCATAACCTTTGATGCGTGACTGATCAATCTAATTGTTCTAAAATTGCTGCACTTTTTACTATTTGTTTTCTTTGGTATAGGAATGAGGATAGATTCAGTCCATTGTGAGAGCCAAACTCCACTGTTTAAAATTTTGTTGCATATTGCATGGAGAATGGTGACTGTATTTTCGCATCCATTCTGAATTAGTTCCGCGCTGATGTTGTCCATTCCTGGGCTTTTGTTCCTCTTCAAACCTTTTATTGCAGCCTCTACTTCTGATCTTAAAATTTTGCATTCATGATCTTCGTCCTCTCCCTTTGTTTTCACATCTTCAGAGATAACGCTCCTGTCGACATCTGCTTTGAAGTTGTATAGTTTGCTACAGTAATCTTTCCACGTTTGAGCAATCTCTGTACTTTTTGTAAGTACGTTTCCATCTTGATCTTCAATTACGGTCAGTTTCTTAATTGTCTTGAATGCTTCTCTAGAATTTCAAAACTACTTTCTATCAATTTTACTTGTTCTTCCGCCCAATCCTCTTTGGCCTTCCTCAGTAACCTCCGAACTTCTTTGTTCGCCTTCTTGTAATCTTGCATGTGCTTTACGTCGTTATTTCTCTTACTCTTTAGTTGACGTTGTCTGTCACAACATTCCAATACCTCTCCATTGATCTAGGGTTTATTCGACTTTCGTCTTCTACCCAGAATCCTTTCGGCAGTATCTGTGATAATGTTTGTGAACTCGTCACAGAGCTTTTGTGGTAGCAGCAAGGGAGCAAATTTCGATAGTTAGTTCACTCTGATATATGTTCTTAATTGTAATATCTATCAGTTCCTCAAGGTCAAAAAGCGCTCTTTGATGTTTTGTTCTGATTTTTGTGGAGGGCTTTAGTTTGAAAGTTGTCATGACAAGATCATTATCACTTCCTATGTCTAGTTTCTTGAGAGGTCTAGTTTTGCCTTTGTTGATGCTGGATTTGAATTTCTTAGGTACCAAAATATAGTCTAGTTGTTTCTTAGTAACGCCATCAGAAGCATGTCATGTTGTCCTTCTTGACGCTTTGTGTCTATGTAAGGTATTCACAACAACCACCTTCTGTCTCTCTGCAAAGTCTATGAGTATCATGCTCCTCTCAGTTGTGATGCAATGTTCGAATTTTCCGACTGAGGAGTGGTTAATGCCTTCCCCAATCTGAACATTCTAATCATCTAGATTAATGATAAAGTCTTTCTTTGGTGTCTCTTCGATGAGAATTTCCGGATTTTCATAGAAAAACTTCCTCATCGTAGTCAGTTGTTGGTACGTAGACATGGATGATAGTAGTGTTGATTGGTTTACTGGAAATTCTGATTGAAATAATTCTTTCGGATACTGGTGTGCATTCCATCACATACATTGTAGTAAACTTGTCCACTATGAATCCCTAGCCTTGTTGTTTCCAGTTTTCATGACTGCAGTACCACACCTTGTGTCCATCTTCTGTCATATATTCTCCCGTGCCAGTCCACTTCATTTCTGAAATGCCAATCACATTCCATCTGATGGTATCCAGTTCTCTAGCCAATAGTTCTATTTTTCCACTTTTAGACAAGGGTCTCACGTTCCAAGTGCCTAGAGCAAATGAAGTTATCAATGTCATTTTAAGACAGTAGCAAACTTTTCATTGCCCCCTGTCGGCATCAAGAGGCAACGCGGCCGTTGTTGACCCGGGCCCCGACTGATCCAGTATAAAGTGATTCGTGGTTACGTTTCTCATATTTTTGGGTGTATCATTAGGCAGGTAACCTGATTGCGTCTATCTCCTCTACAGTAATAGATGGCCGTTGGCTCGGATGAGCTCATCCGCCCTTTGCCAGGTTTTGTTTTTAATCTTGCTGGGTGTCCACACACCCTCTCCACCCAGTTTGCTCTGACTGAGGGAGCCGGTTTAGTCGCCAGCGATTTGACCATCAAACAGGTAGTACATGTTTACATGTTAGGCATGCTTGCCTAACCTGACATACTATAAATAAATATAATGAAAAGATAAAACAGTTTTTCTGGTGTTTTATAAAGCTAAAAACAATTTTAACAGAAAGATGTTTTCAGTATGATAAAATAAAGTGAATAATTGCTATTTATATGGTTAGAAAACTATTAACCAAATTACTACTCATCTACGTTCTTTGTCTTTTTTACGTGGATTAAAATTTAAAATTGTCAAATTGTAAAATCCATAAACAAAAACAAAAAAGTAAAGGAATTAAGCAAAGATTAAAGAAGTCACAAAAAAGAGAAGCTTATTTCCAATACTATAGGGGGCATGACATCTCATTAGAAGATTATTTCTTTAACGATTGAATTAATTAAAAGAGACATATGGTCTTGAATTATAATGCCTTATTAAGAGTCTTTCAACAACAATTAAAAAAAATATTAATCGATTTTCTTTTTCTCAATGGTTTTTTTTAAATTTAAATAAACCCTTAATTTTTTAATAAATAATTTTAAAAAAATAAATTGATTTTTTTCATAAATATGAACATGACAATAAGTTCTATTATATACAAAAATAATTATCAATAATTTATATTTAAATAAAAAAACATAATTTATTGCAATACCAAAGGCTTTTTTATTTCATCACTAGGGTTTGTAATTTATTTCTATTTTAAAAGGTAAATCCACTCTATTGAATTTTAAGTATAAAATAAATAATAAAAAAATCCATTTTTCTTTTATTCATTTCTTTTAATGAATATTATACGTAAATAAAAAAAATATCTAAGTCACCTCTAATGAAAGAATTGTTTAATATAAAAAATTTCTCTTACGTAAAAATAAAGAACAAAATATTATTAACTTTTGTTTTTCTTTACAAAAATAATAACTCAAAAAAAGGAAAATAAATTACTGATTAAACGTAAACGTACTTGAAAGAATACTCAAAAGAATGTTAGAAAACGTCTATGATAGTTTTATTTACACTTGCTTCAATCGTGAAACAATAAACAAACGTAAATTACAAATTAAGTAACATTATATGTGTTTTATAATATTTTAATTATTAATTATTTTATAATTGCTTCAATTGTAAAATATTTAACAAAGATTTCATGTTTGCCTAATTAAAATTAATTAATAAACAGTAATCAAAATTTATAGATTTAAATTTAAATTTAAGTAATTTATAATAATAATAATAATATTAAAATTAATATCTTTGATATTATAATAACCTTATGCATTTCAAGATAATAAATATGTTTACTATTATTATTAATAATAGCGATAATATTTCTTTTACTTTTTGATTCTTCTTTGACAACCAAAGTCCTATTTTAGAACATAAATAATTATAATTATTAATATAATATAATAAAAATCAGAAAAACAGTACGAAATTAGGATAAATGATATTTGTGATAAAGATTTAAATGTTCAAAGAATATTTTCGAAAAAAATATCAAATCTAAAAGCAACAACATATTCTACAAAAAACTAAATTCAAATTTTTTATGTTTGAAAGTTAAAAAATCTTAAAATCTTTTAAATCTTTTATATTTTTACAAAAAGTTGATAATGAAAAACACTAACTTACAATCCATTCTAACATATTTTCATTATATTTTTTAAGGGATCACATTTTTTCTGGTCTTAATTCTAAAAGAGTAATCTACTTCCAAATTTTGTATACCCAGTGAAAAAGACTTTTTATTTATAAGCCTTTTCTAAATATTGTGGTTACATGAAGGTTAGTTGACCATTTAGCTTGGAATAAAAAATGCAATGCAATAACTCGCAATAATAGGTTTAAAATATTCCTGGCCGATGAAAAAGCATAAAAAATAGTTTCCGACTTTTTTTTCAGAAATCCAATTAATTGAATAAAATTGTAAATAGTTATTTTTCGTTTTTAAAAATTCCAGTACGGTAATTAGTTGATTTCTACTACTTTATATTTCTCAAATTCTAGTATCATGTATTAAATAAAAAATGATTTATTTTAAATATAAATATATGGTACAGATTTATCAATAGTGTAGTGTCATTCCGTATACCCATGTTAAAATAGAGGACAAATGTTAATAATAGAAATTATATTGGAATTATTATTATAAAATATAATCAAAATTGAAATTGATTTGCAGAATTAAAATTTTTATTTTAAAATTAAAACAGACGAATGTAAGGCTGACGGAATTTGTCAATCTAACCGCATAAAGAAATTAACAAGAGAACAAAGTTTGTCTATAGGAAATTTAGAGCATGTATCAATCTACTGACATAAAAAAGTTGATCTCAATACCAGGAAAGAGATTATAAAAAGCAAAAAAAGTAAAAAGCAATAATAAACCAAATCAATCAACAAAATCACTCTTTAAAATTGTCTGTCTACTATCCAAGATCCAATCCTTATCAAACTAAACCCTATTTCATGAAATTGCTGTAATCCGGATGAATTTTTGAGTAAAAGTGAAGAAATTAATTTGTCTAATCCTGATTTTTTAAAATTATAACATAATAAAACAACTTTTTCTGAAAATGTATTTCTGAAAAATAACTTTTCATCTACAGTGCGTTCCAAAAGTCTGTTCGCACCCATTGAAATTTTGATTTATGCTATTTATTAAATTTTTTAATTTGTTTAAATTTAAATAATTTTAGTAAATTTAAAATTGAAATATCAAGACCATCTTTTTTTAAGATGAATTAATTAAATGTCTATCTTTTAGATTCAATGACAACTCGAAATATAGATATAAGGTTTAGGATTATTATTGTAGAATTAATGAACGAGGGTCATTCAACGGGTCGGATACAAGAAATTATGAAGGTTAGACATGGTATTATTGTTTCAAAGCGAGGCATTCAAAAAATTATACATAAGTTCAAGACATTAGGTACATATGAAGATAAAAAACGTAGTGAACGACCTTCAAAATTACCAAAACGTTCTGAAAGAATTATTCGCCGTATATGCTTGAAAAATAGGCCCATGTCGATAAGTAAAATAACAGGAGCTTTCAATGCAGCTGGAATGATACATGCATCACGAAGTACAGTGAATAGAATTTTGATAAAGTACGGCTTAAAAAGTCATTATGCTGTTTGCAAGCCTTTATTGAATGGAAAGCAACGAAAAAGAAGAGTTGAATGGGCTCGGGATAAACAAAATTGGTACATCGATAAGTGGTCGAATGTAGTTTTTAGCGATGAATCTGTGTTCCACACATATAGCATCACTCGTAGCAAAATCGTTAGAAGGTTTGACAATGAAAGGCTTAGTCACATTTGCATTAAGAAGGTCCTCCAACACGCTGCCCAAGTTCATGTATGGGGATGTTTCTCCAGATTTGGTGTTGGTATCTTAAAACGGATAAACGGAAATTTAAATTCGAAGAACTATTAAGACCTAATTGTCAATAACATAGACATTACACGGCAATGCTTGGTATTCCCTCTTCCAAATTTTATATTTCAGCAAGACAATGCGCCTTGCCATCGATCAGCATCAACAGTGTCTTTTTTGAAAACAAAGAAGATAAATATTCTTGATTGGCCTGCAAACTCACCAGATGTAAACCCAATTGAGAATTTGTGGGGTATTATAAAGAGAAAAATAAATAATATGGATACTTTGAATTCAGAGAAAATGTGGATAGAAATACAAAAAAATAACATTTCAATTTATTCATTTTTAATTGTACTTATTTTTATTATTTATAGTTATTTTTCATAGTGTATAGGTGTAATTGTAGGTGTAATTGAGTAATTAACATACTGAGCAATTTCGGCAACATGTTGAAACAGTTTGCAGTTTTTTTACACAGTGCAACTAATAGAAAAAAATTTAGAGGATTTGGATGTAAAGTAAATTTGTACAGGTAATTAAATTAAAGGGTATATTGGTTTCCCCAATTTTGGTTCCTTATCCCGTTTGCCAAGTAAATGCTAGTCCCACGAACAAGTTCTTTTTTGTTTTTTTTATTTTTTCTTGACTTTATTTCATTTATTTATTATTATACAACAAAATTCATCACAATAAAACACAATGACATTACAAACAAAACAAATTTTATTTCAAAATACCCAAAAAACAACATTATTTAAAGTAACTAGTAAGTATTAAATATATTTAAAATAATAAAAAATGGACAAAATGAAATGTTATGGTGATGAAATACTATAATGATGAATTGCTATAATGATGAAATGTCTCGAATGACGAGGTGTAAGGGAACCATATGAACGAATGCAGTAATATGGTGGTAACTGATTAATGTTGTTTATTGTAATTTTTGAAAATATTGCCCATTTGATGGTACTTAGTAATTTATCTATTTAATTTTACTTAATAATTATATTGTTAATATAAATTTCTTTCTTTGTTTTGCTATTTCAGAATGATTCCAAAGAATTGGTGTATTCCGGAATTCGTCTAATCCGGATAAATTATTACGGTCCACAGAGATCCGGATTATGCAATTTCGACTGTTGTTGAGAAAAATCCACCTAAGACTAAAGACAAATAACACAAAAAAATAATTAAGTAACTTATTTGTTAAAATATTTCCTTTGTCTTCTTTCGTGTTTAACAGTGATTTTATCGTCTTTTTGTACTGTCTCTCTGTTTGAAATTCTTTGTTAACGTTAATACATTTATTTTTATATATTTTGTTGGCTCGCTTTTATAAATTGTTTTACCTTAGACGTGAATGTCAAAAATTCGGATTGTAGCCATAACGAGGAACATTTTTATTTTTTGTTAACATTCTTATATTTTTTAGTTCTTTTTATATTAATAAAATCATTTCAAAGATCCAAATATCAAATTATCTTAATTAATTCAGCTATATGTAACAGCTTAAATTTTATAAATCCTGATCCAAAATATTTTTATGAAATTTTTTTTATGAAATTTGTATATTCCACAACTTTCAAAAGATTTTCCTGATCTTTTATTTGTATTTCCTGAACTGTTCTCCAATCAAGTAACTTATTTAAGGTTCTTTTTTACCATTAGTTTGATTTATTATTTTTTTTCGAGAAAAATGTTACAACTGGTAATGCCTGTAGTATCTGTCGAGAAACGTCCATCTGATAGTCAAAGCCTGGTGTTGTACCTACAGACAGACAAAATACGGACTTCGAGTTCCAGGTTGGACGTACTGAACAGGTGCAGCAAGAATTACCGGTTATAAGATTAATTAATTACCGAAAAAATATTTCTAAAAAAATGTTAATGAAAAAATTTGAAATTTCTATTGATAAAGAATAATGATAAATCAAAAAAAATATTTGTATAAAAGAAACTTTGAAAAAAATGTTTGTTGGTAGGGGAAGTACAAAAATGTTTTTAACGTTTGTTACAAAATATGTTTTACAAAATTATATTTATTTAAATAAGAAATATAATTTTAATGTCTTTTTACACTAATTTTCTTGATATTGACGGATAATATTATTTATTTATGATTATTTCTTTTATTTTTTTGTCTATGAAATTTATCTTGATGTTGTGATCTCTTTTTCACTCAACTATGTTATTTACTTTATTTATGGTTGTTTATTTATTTGAAATTATTAATTAAGTTTCAGGTTTGGTAAATATATTTAAAAAGATAAAATAAATGATGATAAATTTAATAAAATCTCAAAAAAACTTTTATTTTTATTAAACTAAATGATATTTAATAATTATTGTTTAATAATTAATTACTAAAAAATTTGAATAGAAAAAATGGAATATAATTTTTTTTCAATTAAAATACAAAACAGCATTTTCAATTTTGTTTTTATTTTCTATGTTTTTTTATATTTCCTACAAACTGATTCAGATCAAAATTTTGAGGGATCAGAATGAATTCAATCAAAAATTTTCAATTTGAATTATGTATTTTAATTACTGAAGCATGATGGAAAATGCTGTTAATCTCTGAAAACGATATTTTATAGTTTCATTTCTTATGAGCCTGTAAATTTATTTTTTTTTGAAGGGATGTTGTCAGAGAGTTTGAGTTAATTGAATTTATCAATTATAATTACTTCTACGGGAAAAGGAAATTTCCTATCGATTTTCATCGTTGTTTTGTAAAATTTTCGTGCGGTTATCTTCGGGCAGAACAATGTAAACTTCGTAAAAAAACTCTATACATCTGACATTTGTTTCATCGGAAATTTCAAGACGATTCTATTTTCTAAATGGAATTAGAAAAACAGGTATTGTTACAGTAATTATAAAAATGAGTAAATATTGTGGATAAGTACGACTTTTAAATAAATTACTTTTCTATCCTTTTACAATAGGCAATCAAATAATTGAATAAATATTCTAGTTTATTTGTTGAGTTAATGAGTTATTTTATTTAGATTTCCTTTTTAGAAAACCTTTGTCTTACAATCCTTCATGGCAACATTTGCTAGAAATTTTATAAATGTAAAAGCGTTTGTCTTAAAATCATGTTTAGTGTATATTCTATTTTTTTTGCAAAATAATAAAAAAAGAAAGTAGGGGACTATTAGGTCCCAAAATAAAATAAAATTTTAATATTAAAATAAATTGTACAGTAATTTTAATTAAATGCTCAGTAAAATAAATAGTATATGCTCAGTAAAAGAATAGTTTTTGCTCATTATGTTAAGTTTTATTAATGTGAAAACTAAAAAATACGCAATATTTGAATGAATAATGTCCAGGAAAAATTAAAACATACATGGTATGTAAAAGAATAGAGTTATATTAAATAAAAAAGTTTAAGTCCTACAAACCTTTATTAGTTTTATTAATAATGCTCGAGTCGCTTTTTGATCGACCTCTTACATTTTTCTCACTAATTGCTATTTGCTTTGCCTTTGCTGGAGGTTTCACGTGTTTTGAGCACATTGCTAATTACATGCTTGCATTTGAATTGCTTTAAATAGATAGGGCGATTGTTAATGCTGTCATGCCATGATTTGTAGTTGTGACTCATAGAAACTTTCCAAACTACAAAAGTACTTTTTGTATTGTGTAAATGTGTTCCACATCTGCTCTTCGATGAACGTCATCTCTTCTTACGCGACCTTGACTGTTTCATCTCCTTGACAGAAATATATCATGCTACTTTCGAACCTACGTTTTATAAATTCTTTATTAAGCCTCATATACAGATAGTCTTCCACTCTGAAGTGAAATTGTCGGATATGTTAACACAACAGATATATCACCATGTAAATATTCTTGAGACCATTTATTTGCAGAATGAAGACATACTTGAAAACAATCTCCCTAGCGTCAATCTATTTCTTAGAGTCTGCTATTTCTCTACGATTAAGTTAAATGACACCAAGCATTGTTAGTAGATGGTGTATTATGTCTTGCACCTTTAAACCAATTTTGATCGGATGAAAACCCCATATCATTCATATACAAAATAAAATCACGTTCATTTGTTCACTTTTTTATAAAACACTCTTTCAATTTCTCAAACATACTTGATGCCAATTGAAAAATACTAAGATCTTCAACGTCCTCTCTACTGTCTTCGGAAATAAAATTCAAATGCTTAATAATATTTCATCGCACATGTGCCCGGAACATAATTTGTGCTTTTTTGCTTGTTCTAAAATTTTATAATAATTTTGCAATCACTTCCTTTCCCTCGCCCAAACTTGATAACCTTTGTCACAACAGTAGTATTAACAACACTTGAATTCTTTTCGTTATTTGAGAATTATTCTAAAAATTGAACTATATCCATTTTTAAACGTGAATTGAGATTCTGTTATAATAGGTAAAAGGCAAATGATTACTTGATTAAGCCATTAGTATTTAAAATAAAAGCAAGTCGATACTTTCAAATTTTATTAAAACTCCGTAAGCTAACATTTGTTATTAAAGAAAATTTTCATTTTTTATTATAATAACGTTTTCATCATATTATAACAACATAAAATTATTTAATTATTTAATGAAATTATAAACTATTTAATCAAGAAATACTTTTTTTACTAATCAAGAGTTTTTTTAAAATTTATCTTGCATCACTCTATAAACTGTGGTTCATTATCAAAGCTTCAAGCAACTGGCAATTTAAAATCATTGGTCGAGATAATTTACATCTTGATCGAACTTAAGCAGAATTAATTAAAGAAATATGTTTTTAAAAATAAATTAAATAAAGTAATTAATTAGAAATTTTAGTTAAGTTAAAAATTTAAGTAAAATCA
>MQRK01215162.1:59366-78798 GCA_001938485.1 Girardia tigrina
AAACACAATTTTTTATTATGAAGAAAAAGAATGTAAATATATATATATATATATATATATATATATATATAAATATATAAATGTGTACGTGTGTATATATATATATATGAATTAATGTTGAAAGTTTGTTTTTGTTTTAAAACTATAAAAATAGCGGAATCACCGCACAATTATTTAAAAAATAAAGTTTTCCGTTTCCGATTGTGTTGAATTTGAATTAATGAATAAAGAAGCCGTTAAATCGGATAATTTTGAATCGATCTCCAAAGAAGTTGATAAAGCGTGAATTATCAATAATAAACCTTATAATAAGAAACTATCAATCAGTTTTATATCACCAAAGACTGGCAAAAGCATTTAAACTTTACTAATTCCATTGTAAATGATACGGATAATGAGAAATTAATTAATAATACTCGAGAATATTCCCGGATTTTCACGAAATCATGTTCGTCATTATCAGTACCGAATTCCATTCGCAGAGACACAAGAATTCGACCGTATGTAGATGTCAAGAACGATTGCAATCCATCAATTCTTCCATCGAACAATGCTAAAGGAAGAGAACGAGAAAAAGTCCTCTTGAGGACTAAAATTATTGATTGGAAGCGCCGCGCGAAACCAATCATTCTCTCTAATTTACAAAGATTCGATTTTTCTGATTAAGCTTACTATTCTCACTGACACTCTTCTTCCTATTGATGATACTAGTTGTTTCAAAAAGATCCAGATTTACTTACTAACCGTGTGTTCCTTCGAACAGTTGTTTTTGGCAGCGCCTACTTAATGAAATTCACTTGAAATTTACATCATTGACTCGAATATAGTTCATTTATGTAATCAGAAACAGACTCAAATTTCTCATTAATTGTATGCCTAAATAACTATTGATTTTCTGTTTTTTTATGGACATGTGATATACTGTACTTCTATGATTGCGTATGTAAATTTTGTAAATATACTTATTTTTGACTATGGCATTATAGCACTTTTACTACATCTAAATCTAGAAACATTTAAGGTGATAAGTGAGCATAAATGATATTTCTTGAAAATCTTGAGAAACACTGCATTGAATACAAAAGTACAATAAAGTACTTTTATATGTTAAAAAAGTTTTTTTGGAAAATGAAATTCTAAGTTATGATGCTACTATAATAATAAATTTAGAAAATATTTATGCTTAGTGCCAGAAATATGTTTGTCTAAACAATAATTATTATTTATATTATGTGTCAATATAAGAATTATCGATATTCTATCATGTTTCATCTGCAAAAAACAAAAAAAAACATTTCCTAATAAAATGATAAAAAAACTTAAAATATATAATTTCAAAATTATAAATTGTGATATGAAAATGAAAGTTTAAAATTTTAGGGAATTAAAAATCCTTTTAGTTAAATATAATTTCAGAACAAAATCTATTTCATATAAAACTTTTAGACAAATGATTTTTTATTTACTTTTGCAATAATGCAGAAAATCAGGAAAAAAATTTTATTACTTTTTTTGTAGTTTTTACAAAAAATTAAATTTTTTAATAATATTTTACAAAAGTACTATGTTATGAGTACACAATCTTCCATCACTAGTAACATTTTCTTTCGAAAATTGCATCGTTTTAAAAGTGCTTAACGCTCGAAAATCGGTCAAATAATTTTTTTCTGTCACAGTTTTGCCACTGAAATTTCATATAAATTTAAGTAAGT
Organism: Girardia tigrina; assembly: GCA_001938485.1. Lineage (NCBI taxonomy): Eukaryota > Metazoa > Platyhelminthes > Tricladida > Dugesiidae > Girardia > Girardia tigrina. The sequence continues at coordinate 61,079 of MQRK01215162.1, forward strand.
AAGTTTATGAAAGTTAGACATAACCAATGTTTATAGTAGTTCCGATATGTCAGAAATGTTTCACGTTGAAAAAATGTTGATTATTTTTAACTTAATGCCTCAATTTTATCATCATCAATCTCTATAGACCTTCATGAGGATTGCTTATTTTCCAAGTTTAAGTCTCCAGTTCTAATCCTTTAACTGTTCTCTTGTTTACAGCATCATATGAATGAACATCATTTATCTGTTTTGTTGTGTTTAGTACCTCATTTATAAATTTAATTTTCTTTTATGCCAATATAACAAAACTTCAACAAATTTAATGATTTGTTTAAAATATATAATTTTAAATGTCATCTATCAGAATATATACGTGGTGCATTCAAAAAGTACCCAGCCAAACAAAGGGAAAAAATCAAATAGGGACATTTGTATAACACAACAAGCTTAACGTATGGAGGGAGAGTTTTTCAACATAATGTCCATTTTGTTCCGTGCACTTCTGTCGACAAATAATCAACTCAAAACTTGAAACATTCCGAGGAGTAGGCTGCGAATAAATCAAATCGTCTTTGGATTAAAACTGGATGCTTCTCAAAAGTGTCTGAAGAGGTAAAAAACACATGGGGCCAAATCTGAGCTGTACTGCGGATGATTTACAAGCACTATTCCATCACCTTCAACGGTGGTCCGAGAAATGCTCACTGTATGCACTGGCGCATTATCGTGGAGAAACAGTATTGACGTGTTTTTCTGCTTCAGTCTATTATTTCTCGCGTTTGCCACGAGTTGGTTGTAATAAACAGCATCAATGGTGATTCTTTTATCCGCGAAATACAGGATAATAAAACTTTTATGATCCCAGAAAATGAAAAGAACTAACATTGGTCCATGACTTCTTCCAACTCTTCAAATATAGTTTTTCTCCAAGAAGTTTCCATTCTGCAACCTCACACTTTGTTTGCGGCAAATACATGCTGAGAGAGGGTTTCATCCTCCGTTATTACATATGCCAGCAAAGTCTCACCCTGCTAGTCCCACAGTTTTAAGTTTTTCTGACTTTACTTCAAGCATTTTAGCATCATTTCACCAGTCAAGAAGCGGAGCTCGAAATTAGAACACATTTTTCTGATATGTGGGTTGTATAAACACTGATTTCGAGCTTCGTTTTATTGATCAAAAACGAAAGTCCAACTACCTTTATACTTTCTGACCTATTATTTGACAGTTGTCAGAGATGAAGTGTCATGTAATTAAGTTGACAGCAAAAGATTTTAGATTTCACTCTCCTTCTTCTTCTGAAACACAAATAACTTTTTAACGCTGTGATATTCAATGACGGAAATTGTTGCATTGTCGGAAATTCAAAATGTGGCAATTGAAATTTTAGGGCATTTGATTAAATCAAACAATTACGGAACTTCGAATCTATATTAAGTTATTAAATCCCACAAAAAAACTTAAATTTGCTATTACATTTTTTACCTCAGGTCTGGTACTTATTGAACGCACTATGTACATAAGTCACAACTTTAGATTAATAGTTAATACTGAAAAATAATTAATTGGATTTATATTAAAATCAGACAGAAATCTCTGTTTAACTAAATATGATAATTATAATTTATTTAAGTTGGAAAGTAATAAACAATGACGAATTTTTATTCAAATTTTTTTAAAAGTTAAACCTTTTTTAATTTCTTATCAATTTTAAAATGATCATAATCTTTTATCTTATCCTCTTAACTTGAAAATAGACTTCAATTTAAAAAAATATTATTTAAAAAATTAAAAAAGCAATTTAATTATTTTGTGTAAAAATTGTAAAAATATTAAAATATAAACTAAATAAATTTAAATAAAAAAAGACAAATAAGAAAATTATTTTAATAAATAAAAGATTTTTTATTCATTAAAAAATCATTTAAAAAATTTCTCGAAAATTCTATAACTTTAAAAATAAATTAAAATATTCAAAATTATATTAAAAAAACAATTTTTTAAGTTGATTATTTTATCAATTAAATATTTTCTTTATTTAATAAAAAAGATAATTAAATTTTTGAATTAATTAAATATGATAAATTTTCATTTAACTTTTTATAATGAAAAACAATCAATCAAATGATGATTTTGATGCGGAATTTTTTTAAAAAATAATAATTAATATTCTAATTTATTTTAAGTTAATTTTAAGTTTATAAAAAGAAACAGTAAGAAACAAATTGAAAGTTGTAATTTAGTTGTTATAGAAAAAAATAATTTGAAATATATTTAGATTCTATTTTATATAAATTATATAAATATTTATAATAAAATAGTATTCTAATATTTTTATAATTTACTCTTCTTTTTTCAGACCATTCATTATCCCTAAAACATCAAACATTCAGTCCTACTCAGAAACCGTTCGAAATACTGAAAAAAATTGCAAGATTTTAAGGTAAAGAAATATTTTTGGAACAAAAATTACTGTATAAATAAGCAAGTTACTATAAGTAAAAAGTAAAGAATCACAAGAAAAAAATCGTAAAATAATTAATTAGATATAATGATATAATAGCTGCTAGCAAGAAATATTTTATGTAAGAATTATAGCTTATTTAAGTAATCAAATGAAAAAATTTACTATAGTTTTAAAATTTAAATTAGAGATAATTAAGATAGTCAACGGGGATACCGAATACTTGACCTAAACTAATTTCGGTAGTTAACAGCGATTAAATTACAAATTGGTTCTTCCTCTTTCAGGGATTTTGCGTTTTACAACCGCCGTATCCAGTACTCGGAAATTCCTTTTCCGTTTTCTTATCAAAAGCCAAGCCTAAAATAATACGTAAGCATAACGTCATATCATACAAAAAGTTTCAACTTTTTCCCCGTTTTAAGGGATGAAACAAAACTCTGTTTTATTGATACATTCTCGATCTCATTTCCAATTCCGATAATATTTTAATCCGACAGAATATTCATAAAGTTAGTTATATTCAATAAAAGTTTGATTAGACATAAAACACTGATGAATTCCTTTTTATAATGTTTATAATAACTCACTATATTTATATGTACGACCCTAGCCAAAATGTTTCCGGAAACCTGTTTTTTTAATCATTGTTTTAAATAAATGAGTATATAAATGAACGAATGGCACGATTTGTATAAAATTAAAAAATTCTTTATAAATTCAACCCATTTTCATAATAATTTAACAATAGAAACTTAAAGTCTTTAAATGATAAAAATATATTTTAATCTAAAAACAGTTTGTATTGGTTCAAGTCACCAGACAGATTAAATAAAATCTTTCAAAACGATAATTATTCTTTGAAAATCAAAAAGAAATTTATTTATATTAACGAACAGTAATAATAAATTTTGTTTAAATATCCCATTGACCATGTTTTATTGTAAATCGAAATTGTAAAATGGTTAGAAGAGATGTATTACAATCTATGACGGCAACCATTTCAAATCTACATGAAAAAACTTTTTAATAAAAAAAATTGTTGAGATGCTTCAAATTTCTAAATCTACGGTCTATGATAACATAAAATCAAATCGAAAAATAAGATTGAAAAAATTGAAAGAACTGGGCAGACAGAAACTACAAACTCCCGAAATGTCAGACAGTTAGTCAAAATATTCAAGGAAAACAGATTTAAATCTTCAAAATAAATTTAAAATATTTAGAAGAAGAACGTATCTAATAGCACATGTTAAAGACGAATCAACAAAACTGGTTATAAATATAATAGTCGGATTAAATTTTATCAATTATTTTAATCTATTATTTTTTGTCTAGGCAAAACAAAAACCATTTTTAACAAAAAAAAGATATCGAGACTAAAATGGGCAAAAATATATAAACCATGGTTCTCGATACAATGGCTGAAGGTTATATTTAGTGATGAATGCATATTGGAAATCAGCTTATCAGATGGTGGTACTTACATAAGGCAGAATTCTGATTAATCATTCAATCCAAACTGCCTGAAGCGGAAGACTAAATTTCCAGAATCATCTTTGGTTTGGAGTTTCACTATAAAATTTGTCATAGTTAAATTATTATTAAACTAACTTGAAATTGTATAAAAACTTTAATTATAAGAATATTTATATATAAAATATTTATATATATATATATATTATATATCATAAAATATTTATATTTATAAATGATTAATAATAATTTATATCAGAGGTGTCAAAGTGGCGGCCCGCGGGCCACTTGCGGCCCTCAGAGGCAAATCGTGCGGCCCACGTCAGAAGTCTCACAAATCTAAAAAGAACCACAAACAGTGTAATTTTACATAACAGTGACTAAATTTTCACTAAAAGCATAAACAGATAGTGTTATTATAGTACTGTAGCATGTTTTCTTTTAGAATAAATGTTTTTTTTTGAATAATTGTTTTTTTATACTTAGTTAAACAGTTTTGTCTGTGTTTGATAATGTACTTGACATTTCCATTGTGGTCCGCCGTTGCATTTCTGTTGTATCAAGTGGCCAGCACAGCAAAAAGGTTTGATACCACTGATTTATATGAATGATTAATTAATCTTTTTGACAAAGAAAAGAGGCGATTGCCCCGATATTATCATTATATAATCTATATTTATATATGTTTATTTTTTTCATAACTTTATAAATTTTTTATGTTTTCGTAAATAAATACATATTTCATTGTCTTAATCATTATGGTTTATAAGGAATTTTCAAAAAAATATTGATGTTTTTGGATTCGGGTATTACACTCTTTTCTAGAATTTTCTGGAGTTAAAAACAAATTCTTAGTAGTTTAGGTGTGGGAACGGTGCTTGAAAGACCAGTCTATTCAAATCAGAACTCGACATCAAATGATTCACTCAAAACTTTTGAGTCAGATCAAATATTTTGAGATTCCATCGTGATCCAACGGTTGTACAGCACTGAAACATATATTAGAATGATCCTTTTAACCGGCCGGTTATTTTGTCATCACAACCAGCTCGATTGGACTATTAGTTCGAGTTGTGGACCCAAAATGTAGTTGAAAAAAAGAATTTTTGATGTAATAGTTTTGTGTTAAAACGATCGATTTTAATTTCGCTTAATAATATTTAATGATATTATCTCGCTGGCCTAAAGTTAAAACTTTCTTACAAAAAAGAATATTAATTTCCCCATCAGAAAAAAAATGATAAAAAATTATAAAGCTTTTTTTAAAATTTCAGGGGACATTAAAACCATCCTGCACTTTTTCTGGACCATCTTTAACATAATTAAGAACACCGATTTGACTTTTTGTATTTTATTTACACAAAAATTCGGATTGTTCTTAAGACAATCTTTGTCAAAGCTTTTGTACGAGAGCATGCTAAACTAAATTGATTAATGAATTAATTCTTATAATTTTTTTTAGCAAATGGAGAAATAAATAATTTTACTAAAATATTTACTCAAAACTTATTGGATAAAAATAAAATTTATTATTAATTATTTAAAAAATATTATTTTGATTTATTTATTAAAAATTGTAAATAAAATTAATTAACTTATTTAAAATTTTAAAATTATTTGAAATTAAAAATAAATTTAAACATTGCATTTTTTAGATAATAAGAATTAAAATATTAATCATCCATCTGGGTAGGAGAGACACATTTCCAAATCAACATAACACATTCAAACACAAAACAACAAACATTAAATATGTGGCTCAAAAGCTTTCTATTACTTATGTATATATAAAATTAGTAAAGAAATTTAATTCCGTTGAGACATTTTTAACGTTTAATTACAGAACTTTTTTTTTAAAAAATCTAATAAATTGTAAAACTATTTGCATTGTGATTATTAAAGATTACCCAGGGATTTTAATTTTAGATTTCTGTTAATATTTTCTATATCGTGACATCTTTAGATAAAATTGTAATTTATTGTGCTTAATAAATGGGAAAATATTTTCATTGACTATTTACGTGGTTAATAATTATTTTTATTTGTACAAATAATTGATAACATTTTATAAAATTAAAAATGAAAAACAATATAACAGGAATATTTATAAAACAAAGTCTGTAAAATGATAATAATAATAATAATAATAATTAAATGCAATTAATTTTAAAAAATATTTATATTTGTTTCAATTTTTCTATTGTCTTATTTGTCTTTTTGTAACATTTTATAATATAATTACAATAACTTCCCGAATATATAAAAATATATACAACAAAATTAATTCGTTGAAATGAAATTTTCATCAGTTAATCAAAATCTAGAAATAAATTATTTAATTTATTTTGTCTAATATAGATTCTATATATAATATATTCTTAGGAGCATTTTTATATATGATTCGTGTAAATAAATATATATAAATGTATATATTTATTTCTGAAATATCACGAGAAATCGGATGTAATTTCCTCTCCCATTAACGTTATTGAATAATTAGATGCAGAGATGAGTAATATGTATGAAGAACACAATAGACACCAGATTGTTAATGAATATAATTGTCAAATTATTTGGCGACAATAAATATCTTTCTGGCAAAGTAAAATGAATGAACCGAAATTATCACATGGAATTTCTTCTACAAATGCTGATTTCCCAGTTTAATCTGTCACTAAACATTTGTCGGGTGAACTCGCAAGGAAAGTGGTTTAGGGGCCGATAGTTTGATGGAAATTCGTCGGCCAGAGTGCCAAGTAAGACGAATTTCCAGTTCCGGCTAAACCAGATAACACGAAAAAATTGATAGTGATCCGGTTGGATGTGTCACAGAAAAACAATAGGGAAATCAGCTTGTAGATTTTTCCAAAGCGGCTAAAATCAGTGGATTTTGAATTGGCCAGAATACTTTGGCATTAGATAGGAACAATATAATTAAATTACTTCAACATATAATGTCAAAACATGCTCTGTTGTTGGCAATTATCAATTTCTGCACTTACCAGCATTATCAAAACTATCAATATCGAAATAGCAAATATTGCGACACAATTCAAGAATCCGAAATTCTGCAATTTGATGGTTGCTGTCCGATGAGATTGCGGTATTGGACGGAGAATGTCATTTCCATTTTCGTGTGAATCAAGATGGATATAGAGAATGTTGCGTAACATAAATTCCAAATATCCAATGCGATAAATTCGACGTTATCTGCAGGTTACGACTGAATTTGCAAAGACAGAACGAATATATCCAACAATTTGATTGTATATATATGTATATATATTACTAGTAGCTGGCTACTACAATTTTCTTAAAAAAATAGAATAGATTAAAAATATATATATTAATTTGATGATGTATAATATTTCCTAACAACCAAAATTAATCTAGCCTAAATGTTTGACGAAAATAATGGATTTCAAAACAATTAGAACCTGACAAGTCGAGGATTAAATTAAAAAAGAATCAAGCAATAAACCAATTTTGAAGAAAAATATGAGTCATGGCCAATGTACGGAAGAACTCATTCAAGGTAATGTCGTATTTGTTGAGTCGATTGGCACAAATAATTTCATAATTTCGTTCGGATTTTTCCTATGATTTCATGATGTACGTTGATTTCAAATACCGCAATGAAATCAAGGCAAACATTGCCAAAAGAGATATACTTTGTGATTAAAGAGATTCGATAATTAGCATGTTCTACAATTACATTAATTCATTATTTTATAATTAAAAATTTTAGGTATTTTGGAAATTGTGATATATATTATTAATAAAACTATTTCGGAGAGTATTTCATAAATTTATTTAACTGCAAATGTATCGATTAAATTTTGCATAGCTCTATTCAGTGACGGAATGTTTTAGTTGAACCTATAATAAAGTAATATTTATGAATATTATGATTAAAGTAAAAAATATATTACACACAAAAATAGAATTTTACACTCATGTACAAAGGTTATGTAAAAGATAAAATTTCAATCTATAACGTAAATAGTGTATAATTATAAAATTATATTGTATATTTTTTATCTTTACATATAAAAATGTTTATAAGTTAACTTATCCTTTCATTAAGTCATCTCACTCCAGCATAACCATTGATAATATACAAAATCACATTTTGAAAAATGTTTGATAAAAATCGTAAAACAACACAATTTATAATAATTAAATCGATTATATTTTAATATAATAAATAATATTTTAATTATGATTTTCCAAAATCATCACAAACTTATAATAAAATAGACAAACAGACAAAATAAGTTTTCATGAAAAAGTTATTTTTATAAAAAAAATTGAAGTATAAATTGTTATTGTAAAATTTTTGCTTTAAATAAAATTTAAATTTACTGGCCAAACATTTTTGATGATTAATTTATTATGACTAAGTTGATTTTTGAAAACGTTTTTCTAAACCATTTTCAATTTAAAATAATATATTTTCCCTTTATTATATACATAATTAACAAATAGATGTTCCCAATGTCAAAATTTCCATTTTTGAATAAAAATTTATACTTCCATAAAATTATTTTTATGATAAAGTTTACTTCTTTTTTAATAATTATCCATTATTTATCTAATCAAAATTTGATATAGTATTCTATAGTACTACTTCTACAATAAAATATATATTATATTCATTTTAATATATCTAATGAGAAAGAAAGAGTGAAGTTCTTCTTGTTTTGTTCTACTGAAACAATACATTTCTTGATAATTCAAATAGGATCATTAATAATTAACGAAATCTTTCATTAAATTTGTCAGTCACAAAAATGGTAACACTAATTTGACTCAAGAACAAAATAGAAAAGGTTCTGAAATATAAAATTTAATAAATCATAAAATTAAAAAAAGACGCTCTTTGTCTGATTTATATTTTATTTCCCTTTTATATTTATTAACTAGTTACAGTTGAACCTGTCTAATCCGACAGTTCCGAAAATCCACATTTTTCAATCACTTTATTTCTTCTGACTCTCTCTATTCCGGCATATTTTAAAATCACCAGCCATGCCGGAATAGCCAGGTTCTACTGTATTATGGTAAGATTTTGTAAAGTAAGCGTTTTAGAGACAGAGGTTCAGTTCCATTAGAAGAAGTAGTAAGATGGTGGAAGTACAGAATTTTATTTCTAAGAAATGTCTTCGAGATGTAACACTAAGCAAGATAAAAAAAGCATGATAAAATCATCAACCTATCTATCCTCTAATTCAAACATAGTTGTGCAGCAGTGGAGGCTCTTCAAACATTTGTGTCAGCAACAGCTGAAATTCCACGACTAAAATAACATGTTTCCGATGGTATGTGAAATTTGGCTTTTGTAATATGTATCATAAAAAAACCGGACGCATATCAACCAACGCATATGATAAACTAGTGGTACGTTGTACCATTGAGGCGGATAAAACCTAAACAACGCACGAACTGGCCAAAGAACTACAAACTTCCCATACAAGTATTATTAGGAACCTCCAGAAAAGAAACAAGAAATATAAACTCAGTCTAAATGTCCTGCAAAAGGTTTATGAAATGCATAAAACAATTGGCTAATTAACGACTATTCTTGGCAATTGCACAAATTTAGCTGGAGTAAATTACAAACTTGGTTGTTTACGCAAACTGGAAACACAAAAACCAATGACTTAGTCAAGGTCAACTTCAAAAATAGACGCCTCGACGTGATCTGCATCCAAAAGAGGGAATATTGTACGTTTTGTGGATAGTAATGAAACCTGTTTATTGTGATTTCCTTCCATGCGGTGAAAACATCACCTCTAAAGTTAACTGCGTTGAATAAGACCGTGTTCAGGCTGCTTGGCGTGTTTGTTATATCATTAAAGCTTATGTTTGTTTTCAACAAGATAACGCCGTACCTTATGTTTAACACCAAACGAGCCAAAAACTTAAAGAATTGGGTTTTATTATTTTTAGGCACCCCTTTCATAGCCCTGCCGTTGCCTTATCTGATTATTATAGTTGCCTGTCACTACTACATGTCCTTGACGAGCACGTTTCATCGAAGAGGAACATATGGAACAGATCCTTTAAAGATTTTTGACCTAAAAAAGCAAGAATTTTACTACCTCAGAATTTTCTTGTTGTAGCCTTGTTGCAGAATTATAATTGAAAGTAATGATGACTGTATTAATAAAAACAGCAATTTGTTATTGTAAAATTTTTGCTTTAAATAAAATTTAAATTTACTGGTCAAACATTTTCCCAACCTTATAATTGAATAATAGAAAGAACAAATGTTATCAAGAACTGTCTAATTGACGATAAAATAGACCTTGAAAAAACAGAATCAAATGAATTCAAAATGCTTTTTAATGTATTTATTTAAAATGTCCCAAAAACGTATATTACCTGGTATCAAATTTGTCAGAATCAGCCACCAATTTACGTACTGTTTCTCCGTTTCCTCCCATATCAACCTTTTATTGATTCTAAACTGAATAAAAAATTTCCACCCGGAATCTGAGAAATCCAGTAATTTCTGAATTGGTTCTGTGAATGTGAGAGACATATTAAAATTATTTTGAGATAACCGAACAATTTTGAGCTGAATTAATTTTGATTCTAAATATTTTTTTAAATATATTTTAATAAAAAATCTTGATCTTACCTTTACTTTCAGCTCGGGTTTTGACAGTTAAATGTCTTTCGATTCCTCTTCCTTGTTTCGTTAAAGCACATATTGAAAGATCATAATTCGTTTCTGGTTTGAGATCAGATATTCTCTCTCTCAACTGGTCTGGATCTTTGATTCTGTGACTTTTACCGGGATTTTCTCTGTTTGTAAATGGTAATTCTAAATTAGTTTAATAATAAAATTTTAAACATTTATATTAAAACTACAAATATCTATTGTAATTAAACAACGGAGATAACTTTCTCCTAAAATGACTCCCAAAGGAAAAATGTCAAACGTCATACGAAGAATTTTTGTAAAAATGATTATAAAATATAATCTGCAGATATATCCGATAGGAATTTCACTAAAACTGGATTTTAATATTTGTTTTATTTTTACAATAATTAATAAGAATAAAAACTTATTAATGTTACAAACTATTCTCTTTATAATATCTTTTTTTATTTTATATTTTCGTTTCATTTATTTTTAAATTGAAATTATTTTCTTAACACAAGTTCTCATATGATTTCTCAGAAGATTTTTTTTCTATTTTTAAAAGATTTACTTTTTTTGCTCAATTTTATATTTGATAGATATTAATATATAAATTGATATATGTATATATATATATCCATTTACAATAATATTTATTTTTATTTTAAATATAATGATATAAAATTAGATAAAAGTAATCTTTCAAAATAGAATATTTAGTTTTAGTATTTTTAAATCACATAATATTTATTATCATAACAGATATTTTATGAGGAATATTTTTGAAGGTTGTTTACTGTATGTTGTTTTTAGGATTATGTTTCTCCCACCCAGTTGTAAGATAGATATTTTATATGTTTTGAATAGTCAGTTTATTTTGAAATGTAAATAAAATTAATATATTTTATTCAAAATATTTTAAATCTATTTGAAAGTAATTTAAAATATTTAAAAAATGGATTATCGTAAATATTTATTTAGTCATAGATAATATATTTAAAATGAATCTATATATATATATATATTTACAAGCAGTCGTTGTACAATCAATGAATAATTATGTCATCTGAACACAGTCAATAAGGTTGTCGAGAAATCCATTCGCACATATATTTTAGGATCTAAAAATCTGATATATATTTTTTTAAGAAGTTAATCTTTCTCAATAATTATTAAAACATAATTTTGAAATTATTTTATTAATTTTTAAATAATTACAGTTGTTCATATGCTCGTTTTAATATTTAATGGGAAAGAATTATCTCTGAATCATAATATATCAGATCTTTATATCCTAAGATAAAACGAGTATCTCGACAGTCTTTTTGAGTATGTTTAAATGACAAAATTATTAATAGATTGCTCAACTATTGCTTGTCTATATATAAGCAGATTTACAATTCATATTTTATTGAAGACCTAAAAATGACGGTTTTACCGTCTAAATAAATTGTCTTTGAAAATAATTTTTTTTATAAATGACGTGTTGATTTTTTTAAACCTAAATTATCAATATTTTTTAATTATTTGAATTTATATTATCTAATACACATTTGTATTTAGGTATTGTACATCTAAACTAAAAGAAACCGAAAAATCTAAAGATTCTTAAAAAAATAAATAGATATATTTAAATCCAATTTAATGTAAAATAATATTTGTTGTTGGGTAATTGAAATAAATTTTGTTTATAATCAGTTTTCAAATGTAAGCTTTAGTCAATTTTTGTAGGAATGTGAACTTAAGCCAAAGAAGGACCCTAAAATGCGAAAATTTTATTGAGGTTTTCAGAGGTTCGAAAGTTATGAATGATTTGTTGTTGAACAAACTATATATTTATTTATAAAGACTTTAAATCTGAAAATTAATATTCAACTTCACAATTTTGTCTGTCTTCATATAGGAACTCATTTTAACTGAAGGTAACAATATACCGAATGCATTATTCTATAATATCTAATCTATAATATCTTTATAATATCTCATTTTAACATTGTTAAATACAATATTTAGTTATGTATTAATAAGATTATAAAAATTACTAAAAAAATAAATGTTTCAACTAATTTTGTGTTAATTTTAGCAAATATTGGTTTAATCATTGAGCTTTTCCTTTTTCCTGTAATTCGATATAAAAGCAAAACATCTTGAATCAACTTAAATGCAAAAAATGTTTTTAATGCAAACTATTTTTTAATAGAAATAAGTATAAATAATTTCATATTTTACTTTTAGTTTATCTAATTATTATTATTTATGATTAGTTAGCCATTTTTAAATTTTGTTTCCAAATTTTCGATTTCGAATTAAAAAAAACAGAACTCAATTCACTTTTCAAAATTTTTGTTATTTTCAAAAAAATTTTTTTACAATTTGATTGAATTGATTTATTAAAACAAATTTAACCTTTTTTTTTAATTTTCACAATTATAATTCGATTTCTTTTTATACAATTAAATGAAATGTTTTTATCACAATCAATTTAAAATTTATTTTATTTTGAACATTTTTTTCCTTTCTTCAATCAATTCGGTTTATGATTTGAGTCGAACAATGATAACTTATTTTTAATTATCATTTGAGAAGAAAGTGACACTTTTTTAAATGATTAAAGATGAATGTATAAATCCACCTAAAAGCTAAAAGGTAAAATTGTGCATTAATTTTCCTTTGGGAATATTGTTTTACAAACTTAATTCAACGCTAATTTGAATGCAATTTTAAAAAAGAGAAAAAGATATTTATCATAAAATGTTTTAGTACATTTTCTGCAGGGTGAAAAGTGTACCGGGATGAGTACAATTTAAGAGTTAAAAAGACTAAAATCTTTCTAAATTTACTTTTTTTCATGATCAACTGAAGTTTCTTGTACCCATTGTGAGGAATATTTCAAATCGTATGATTGTGTAAATGTATTGATGCTGTATGTTGATTTGAATATGTTGAACTTAGAATGGTGATTCTCCCACCCAGATGGAAATTATAATTTTTGTATTTACAGTGATTGACAATTTGAATATAATTAAAATAATAATTTGATAAGTTTTTATTTTTAAATTTAACAATTAAAATTAAGTTTAATATTTTGAAAAAGGAAAAGCATTTAATTAGATACAAATAAAATTAATAAAATTTAAATTAAATTCATTTTTAACAATTTGATAAATTTTTTATTATTTTAAGGTTTTATTAAGATATGGTTAAAATTATTATTTTTAAATAATTTTTTTGGAAATTAAATATTTTAAAAAAATTAGAATAACTTTTCGAAAGCTCATGTTTAAATATAAAAATTAAAAAAAAATCAATTGGAACGATGTCACATGGTGAACGATTTTCCGAGAGTTGTGATGACTCTAAATGTGATTGTAATAAAAATGAAAATTGTCGTAATGTTCCTTACAGCCATAGTATTGTTGTAAGTCAAAATTTGTACGTTAAATGTTTGAAATTTATTCGGTTAATATGTCTAAGCTTTAGCTGAGAAGTAATGCGAAAAGAGGACCATTTCAAGATGATCGAAATTAAATTCATAAAATAAAGTAATACAATTAAATGATTGACTTTTTATTACTGGTTTTTATCGTAAGTTATAATTTTCTCATAATATTTGTTGAAATTACTTACAAATTATAAAATAGTTTTTAACACTTTTAATATGTAGTTGTGAGATATTCGGTCGTTTGAATGAGAATCGCAAATGAACACAATCAAAGTGTCGTAATTTTGCAAATTAGTGGTAAAAGATTTTCAATAATAGTTTTTATCAATTCTTTCTTAAGCAATGAAAAATAATTAGAACAAATAAATCTAAATTTTTTAAAATAATTTTCTTTTGATTTAATAAAATCACTAGAAAAATTTTATTTTAGCAAACAAAGTATAAGAAATTGCCAAAAAATGACTATTAAACATGTTAAAAACCCTTACGAAATTACATATTCTCTATTCTTTTGCTTCAATAAAAAGGTGATCATATCATCAGCCCGGATGGGGCACAATGTTTATTTACTTCCTAGTGGTGTATTTTTGAAACTAGAGTCACCTTTTCTAGACCAAATGAGTAGACGACAGTTACAGGGCCAACAGTCCAATCTGTAGATTTCCAAAAGTTACAAAAACTCAAAAAAGGTGTCTGGTTTGATTCACAGTCAATAATCTACTGAATGGTTCCGGCAAGACAGGGACCAAATTTGAAAGAATCAAAGTAGTAACCTTAAACATTAAAGGTACAACGGACGAAAAGATGTTATTCATTAATCTAACACTTCAGATAACAAAAACAGCTACGTGCATCCTAGCTGAAACGCATTGCCTGGAAACAGAAACAACTATTTTCTAGCATTGGAGAATTCTTAATAAAAGCAGTGCAACTGAGGCGTGAAAAGTGAGATGACTTTTCATGATGATCAACTAGAAAGATCAAACAAAAATAGACTTTGAAGCAGTTAATGATTTACTTATAGTTTTTAAATACAATTGAAAGCCAATCACAAATATCAGAGTATATGTATCAACGGGTAGTGAGTTTACGTATGAAAAAAAAATTATCCACAATTTCATAGAGTGATCTCAAAAGAGAAGATATTCGCAATGAAAAACAAAATGAAACTATTAATTAGATGAGACTTCAACAGCAGACTACAAAAAAGTAAAGAACATCAGCAAGTTATAGGAAACTATGAAAGCGGATCGAAACCATCTGAGTATAGATGTTCAAATCATGTGGACTACGGGTAGAGAGCATATTCTACAAGAATAAATTTATTCAAAGAATTAGCTACAATATAGATGAGAAGTGCTTGATCTTTTTCTTATAAAGATATCAAGCTAATTGATATACTGAAATTTGTAGTTATCCCGCCTTCGATTGTGGTTCTTACCACAACCTCATAGTAATGAATTCACTGATCAACAAGAATGCCAAAAGGCCTAGAAGACTGAAAACCCATTGAAATCTAGTGAAACAGAAAATTTTGGATGAAGAATCATTTCTACGACAGAAGGAAAGTAGAGAATATTCACTTCAAAACAACTGGACACAGGGAGAGACTTGGAACTTTACCAATGAAACCCTGTTCAATATCATAAGTAGAACAAACAAAGCACTGAATAAAAGGATTTAATTAATCCTATATGGCAACATTTTTATCTAGAGGAATTGAAATTACTTATTAAAGGCAAAATGGAAAAGAGAATCGAATTCGTGCGAAACAGAAACGATGCCACATATACTAGGTGGAAAGCAAGTAGACTCCTCATCCTGAAGATTATTTAAAGATAGAAACATAATAGAGCTGATGTTCTGAGTGAATGATTCAAGAAAATTATGAATAATAACGAAGAATGGAACTGAAAACAGAATAATGCATTCTTTGCAACTCGCAGGTGTAAGCAAACATAAAATATGAACACATTATAAATACTACATGATATGCATAACTTTTTAAATGTGTCTGTTATAAAAAGGTTTTTAAAACAAATTTGTTTCTAAGAAGACATTTCAATAAGGATTACAAAGTGAATGGAGCCAGAATTTTCAGGATCTCATCAAGTCAATCAAACAAAATTGCTCAATTAAATTACATTTGAGAAAGCCGACCACAATACCAAAGATATTCCAGAAAATATAAGTCATTTAGCAACGAAATCACTCACTAGGGTTGAAGAAAGAAATTTAGGATCACAGATTTATCTACCAGTGCAGATCTCAAATTTCCTTTTTGCAATTCTATATAGTCAACAAAATCATTTAAAATATGCTGAAACATCGAACTACAACCCATGGTTGGTCTTTTCTTACAGAGAAGGCAAACAATGTCGGATATCTAAAATATCCGAACACGTTTCGGGTCTATCATGGGGTTACTAGATACTTTGTAGATTTGGTGACCCTCTAAAGAGCCTAGAGGCGCAATATCATTAAAACGGATTGGATGCCAACCCTAGATAAATCTGGAAAATTAATGAATTAAAAGAGAATTTTTTTTTGTGAAAAAAAGAAATCTGGTCCTTGAAATCCATTATTTCTCTAAATGTATTCCAATCACATTCCAGTGTTACTTATAACTGCTCTTATTATATAAAGCTTTATTTTAATCACTTCTTTTGAAAAATTGAAAGAAATATTTGGATTAAGAACAGTGTAAGGTAACTTGATTCGTAATCGGATATACATATTCCTTTCCCTTCGAAAAATCAAAACTTTTATGAAATCTTCTCTAATTTTAAACCTCTTTTCAAAGACAATATCTGGTTTGCATAAGAACCAATATTTATTTGAACATGGGATGAAGGTTTGAATGTTGTATATTGACTTGAAATTTTGTCTCTCCAACCCAGATATCACTTTAATATTCAATATTTATTATCTGAAAAAAATTTAATTTATTTTTAAGTTTGATGTTTAAATTTATTTGAAATTTAAAAATTTTTTGTATATTTTTATCTGGTTCTTTTTATTTTTTTAAATGAATAAATCAATTTATATTTCTTAAATTAATTAAAAGTCCTTTTAATTTTAACCAATAAAATTTGTGATATATATATATATATTAATATTCAATAATTAAATTTTGATTCAGGTAATTTAAAAAAAATAATATTATTTAGTTAAAATGATAAAATCCTACGAAAGTTTTGTTAATTATTGTCCTTGGGAAAAATCAATTAATAATAATAATAATCTCAAAATTCGTAGTGGTGTTCTTAATATAACGTTTTAAGACCGCTCTTTTAATGTCACAATCTCGGTACCAAAGCTCTAATGATAGCCTCACTATTTTCGTAAGAACATTTGAAAATGATACAGTGTAAACTGACATTTATTGATAAATAATAAAACTAAATTAAAAACAAAAAATATAAATTCAAGAAAATTTTTCACAATATTTTAAAAAATTATACATTAAATTATTGAAACAAAAGAAAAAATAATGTCTTCGTCTCTTTAAGTCAAAAAATGACGTAGCCCGTAAAGAAAATAATGATTGATAAACAAAAGCAAAGATAAAATCTAGGATAAAAAATCTTTCCAAATATTAATTATAATTAACTTTATTAAAATTAAAAATAATTATAATACAGGGGTTTTCAATTAAAATCAGAAGTGTTTCAATTAAAATCAGAATGTGGAAATCAAAATCA
>MQRK01215171.1:2890-16075 GCA_001938485.1 Girardia tigrina
ATATATGTATCCATGGAATTCGGAAACCTTCTACTCAATCAATTTTCTTCAAACTTTGCACACTTTCTCATTTTAGATGACAATGAATGATTATGTAAAAATTTGATCGAAAAAAAATTTTCAAGATCCCAAAATGGGAAAAACGGAAAATTCGGAGTTCCCGAAAAATATTAATTGCAAGATATCTACTTATAAATTATAAGTAGTTTATTTTAATTTTTATTGTGTTTTTTTAATTAAAATTTTGTAAATGTTAATTTTTTTAAATTTTAAAAACTTTGCATAAAGAATTGATATAAAAATTTTAATTTTTTGATTTACTAGTCAACTAGTTTTACTAGTCGATTCATAAACATACATCTCTCATACCCCTTCAACTTAAAAAAACCTTTACTGAGCATGGCGCCAAAGAGATGCAAATACATGCGTCTCAGTACCTTCCTAGAACGACAAAAGCTCCCTTTGGCGCCAGTATTATTGGAGCATACCCGTATAGTTTTGGATATGTGTCAGAGATACGTATGTTTATGATTAATATAACAACTTTAACATTAACTTTTTAAAGAAGATTATTATTATTTGCTCTATTCAACGAAAAGAAGTTTAATGTTATATTTAAAAAGGTATATATTTATTCTATTATGTTCTATTTTATTAATTATTAACCCTAATGGGGCCGAAACTATTTCCTTTAGAAAAAATGAATTTTTGATATTAATTCTGGTTTATTATGTCTAAATAACTTGTTCTACATTAAAAAATATTTTTTGTTTCATACGGTCTTATCATACTATTATTTCACACTATTGCACCTAATGCCGCCAAATTTTAAGTCGTCAAATTGATGTAAAAAAATATTTGAGCAGTGTTCTTTTAAAAGGACGGTGGCGCCATTCGGGTTAATATGAAATAGTATATAATGCAGTGGTTATTGTAGTGCCCTACTTATGTACTGGATATTTTGTTTTGGATTTTATTTTTTTTTTGTTGTATGCATGTTTTTTTTTATTTGCCTTTGTGCCTTGTGATTTATTTTTTTTTACGTATGTGGAAAATTGTAAGATCAAATTTGAAAAGAGTTTAACGAATGTAAAAGAGAGAGAGTAAAAAAATCAAAGTAATCAACAAAAAAACTGAATATTGATCTCTCATCAAGTCACCATCAAATCCAATTTAGATATTTATTTTTTTTTCGTTCTGTTGGAGTCAAATTAAAACGGCATACAATTTCACAAACAATTCATTTACGCAATTAGAAGCATCATCAAAATAATCATGAAAATTAAAAAAATCAATATCAAAAATTTTAAAAAGTTAATTTAAATTAAAGCCAAGGATATATGGCATAGATCACAAAAAAAACAATTAAATTCAAAAATGCAAATACCTTAGAAGCGATTAGAATATTATAATTGTCAGAAGATTATTAAAGACTAATTATTGTTCGGTTTAATTCAAGATTTTTATTCGCAAAACAACTCCACCTCGTTTAGATCTCGTTATATCAAACGAACTATATTTTTATTAATCGAATTACAATATTAAAAAAATCCTACAGCGGTTTTGGTTCTTTCCCACTGAATCAAGTTTTACGGTTTTTTTTGAATTCCATCAAATTTTTCGAATTGGTATTTGTAATTGGGTTATTACGAACTTTAATAAAACTTATTAAAAAGTCAAGGTTATTATTTTGTGTATTATTCTCTTTCATTAATCGTTAGAAGTTATTAATTCCGTTTAATATTTTTATTCAATTGTAAAAATAAACACTCTATACCTTCACTGGAGCTTTTGTTTTTACAGTTATAATCTTGATAAATATAAAATTTTACTAGGCATTAATTCTTGAGTTACAGTTATTCTTTATTGGTCGTATTTACTTTGTGTATATTTATTTTGTCAGTAGTCAATTCTTTTGTCATCCACGTCTACAATAATAGCCATAATAATAAAAAAAACCACTAACAAAATGAGCATCTATGAAAGAATGGTCAGCTAAGATAATAGAGACTTGGTTACGGCATCGCCGCGAAACACAAACTTTGACTTGCTGCCTAAAATGGAACATCGATGCCATTCCAGCCGATACTTTGTGTGATGTACCAACCATTAAATTATGTAACTTCTGCTGTTATAAAAAAATTTGACCAGATTTATCTGCACCTCTTGCAAACGTCCCATGTGTATGGAACATAGCAGCGGTTTGTGCCTAGAAGGGTCAGATTGATTTTTTCAATTTTTTTCATGTTTAAATAGTCAATAAAAGTTTTTTCTAACTAATATTTGTAGATTTTTATTAATTTCTCCGGCAATACTTAAATTAGGTGACCTTAAAATGAAAGTGTATCAGAGACATGTTTTTGAACAATGTAACCGTAAATATAGTTTATGAATCTAGCGATAAAAGCGATTTGTTACTGTTAGGATTTTACAGATATATAATAAAAAACAATAAAAGTTACTTGAGATACGAGTCGATTTAGATTATTAAATGTCGGTCTCTGAATCAATAGACAATCCGTGCACATTTCATACAAAGCCTCGTTGTCCATTATTACTGATAGCTCGATATAGTCCATGGAAGCGTGAGTGTTCATTACCGTGTTATATGGCGACACAACTGATGTTTCTAGTCTTGGAGCAGGATAAACGGCCACTTGGAATTTCGGTCTTTTCGTAAATTCGATTGACAATCTTTCGTTCAAAAGAGTCGAAAATCCGGATCCCGTTCCACCGGCCATGCTATCAACCACGATAAAGCCTTGTACATAAGTGCACGCGTGAGCTGCTTTTCTAATTTGATTGATACACTGATCGATTGTTTTGCGCCCGATTGTAAAGTGACCTCTCGCGTAATTATTGGCAGCGTCTTCACATCCCGATATTAGTTGATCCGGATGAAAGAGATTTCTGTAGCAACCTGTTCGAACTTCATCTTCGCAGAGAGAAAAAAGGAATTAATTTTTTTGTGTATAAATTTAAAAAATAATGAAAATTTTTTAAAAAAAAAGATACGCCATTTAAAAATATTTTTTGTGCTTATATATTTTGACGGTTCGACCGTCATCTTCACATCACTGATTTTTATCTTTTTTACTGCTTACATATATAAAAATTGTGTAAAGATTGTGTAATCTATTGCGAAAAATTAATCGAAAACTCTTAACAAATTGGTTGAGAGTGCCATTTGAACATTTGTTTTAGGATCACAAGATTTTATTATCAAAGATTCGCACGACACTCTCCCAGTAGTTATTAAAAAGCTTGCACAGAATTTTGAAATCATTTCGACTCAAATCATATTCACAAGTTTTCCTACGCTCACCAACATTACCCTTACTTTCTCTATAATCATGTTCTTGGACTCGTTTACAGAGAGGACGAGTTGCATTGGAGAGACTGTCCGTAGTCTCTGCAAAGGAGTTCAAGAACACACTTATAGAAGGGGTAAGAGTAATATTGCTGAGCATAGTAATACGAGCAATGTGTGATGGTGCATTGTCAATCTGCAGAAGAAGATCAGAGAATTTGATTGAATTTCATCTTCTTTTATGCCATAACTTTCTCATTTGTTAGGAAATTTGCAAATGATTCGCTGTTTCTTGATGACCCTTGAGGTTTTGTTTCCTCTAAGTCTCTTCCGTTGGGAGAGGCACTAATTGACAGCATTTTTTTGTTCTTTGTTATTGGAGAAAACCCTTTCATTTGATAACGATCGTCATCTGCTTAGATATATACTCCACACTTTGAGTGAGACAAATTATCAACATAAATCCATGATTCATCTTGTACTTCATCATGTCTTAGCACATGTAAAGGTTTTGCCAACACTGTACGCTTTGAAACTTGTTTTCTTCAATCACATTGTGTGAAACCCACATGTCATAAACATTTTTGTAGTTTATTTCATGCAGAATTCTTATACAACAAACCTTATCATATGCAATGACATAAGCAAGTTGTTTTAGTGATAAAAATGAACCCCTTGAAAGTGCTGCTTCCACCTTTTCCTATGAGTCACCGTCTGTTGAACTGTGCGATCTTCTAAGACTTGCTTCTTTTTCCATCTTTAAAATCATTCACCCATCTTTGTATCGGTCTTAATGAAATGGCTTTTCCAGCCTAAACAGTCTCCAGTTCCATGAAGATGTATTTCACTGGAGTACCAAAATTAAATTGAGAGTATTCATAATAACGTGAATGTTCCTTTTGAAATTTCATCATTGCTACATGACGCACGTAATGAAATCTTAAAACAAAATATGATATCTGAGAAGAAAATTCTGAATGTTGTGAGTTTGTTGTTTAGATTGGTGACTCTCATTCCCAGATGGAATTGATATGTGATTGATTAATTATCTAATTCTAATGAGACTAATTTAATGACATTAATGTTTAAATACTAATTAATTGAAAGTTTTATAATTTGAAATTTTAATAATAAAGTTAACTTCTTAAGTTTAATATTATTTAAAAAGCTACCGGGATTTTCCAAAAATAGGCGCATGCTCCTATTTTTGGAGGAAAAAAACTGATTTTTTGATTCCATTTGATTTGATCAATAAATTAGTCAAAAAATAATTGTTGTAGTTTCAACCTAAAGCCCGAAATTTATGGGAAAAAATGAAAACCACAATTATTTTGTGACCAATTATTTTTTAATCAATTCAACTGTTACGGATGTTATGTTGTTTTTAGCACTTTTTACACTTGTTACACGTTAATTTAATATATTAATTATTTATTTATTGGTAAAATTTAATTTCAGTTTTTGATTAGATTTTTGTTCACAAACATTGAAACATTTTGAAACAATTTTAGTTATGTAAATATTAATTACATTATCGACATTTGTTTTATCGATATAATATTTATTAATAAATTTGAATTAATCGACTTATTTAATTGATGCTAATATCTTAACTAGTTTAGTATTTGTTAGGGTTTTTTTCTGGTGAACTGTAAATTTTTACATTAAAAATCATATTTATAGCTGAGATAAGTTAAAATAATGTTTCACTAATTAAAATGAAATAACTTCTGTATAAAAAATATAGTTTATAGATAATATTTTACTAAATTGAAATAACTTTTTTTTCCTTATTTAATATATAATTTAATTCATTTTTTATATAAAATGCAATTTCGAGGTAAAAATGGCTGTTTCCAAAAATAAGCATATGCGCCTATTTTTGGGAACAAAGTGGAACACCTAAAAACTAAATACAAGCGCAAGGGCTTATTTACGGAAAATCCCGGTAATGCTTATTTAATATATTTTTACCAAATAAAATTTTGAGAAATTAAAAATTATCATTTTTTATCTCATTCATTAATCAAAGATTTGAATAAATATACAAAAATATATCCAAGAAAGATGCTTCCCGCAGATGGTGTTACCGAAAATTGTTGTAAAGATGAGTCTGTTTGCATTGTTAATAAATGTTTCCACGCCAATTATGATAGTGCTAATAATCTATATAAAGAAATTTTAATATTTTATATTAAATAAAAAAAATGTTTCTTTGAATAATGAATTTTTAATTTTTATATTCATTATGTGTCTATGTGACGACTTTAATTTCCATAATCAACGACAAGATTTTTGTGACAATCTAGTATAGGCAGTAAAAATGCTAAAAATCAGTTATCTGAAGATGACAGTAAAACGGTCGAAATATATTATCACTAAAAATATATTTTAAAATTGTGTATCTTTTGTTTAATAAATACTTTGTTTTAATGATCTCACACAAATTAAAACAAACCCAATACGGTAGGTTCCAGATCGACACTGACGACTCGCGGAACGTACTGTCCGTTGGGAACTTCCTGAAAAACCGTTTGAAAGGTTTCAACACCGTTAATTTGTGTGTCTTTGAACGGCAGTCCGTCAGAACCGATTCCGTGTTCGGCGCAAAACAGTTCCCAAATTGCGTTACCGATTTGTACACCGGCTTGACCGACGTTAATAAAAACGACCTCTCGCTGAATGGAAAAGAAAATAAATCAAATTTAACCAGAACAAATCGATAATAAACGTACCATAGCTCGTGTTGAAACAGAAACCAGTAAATTCTCTTTTGAAATATTATGTTATTACGTTATTGATTTTTTTAATTATTCTTTTTTCAATAAATTAATGATCGATTAAATAATAATTTCTTTGAAATTTAATATTTCTTATATTATATATAAATGAATAATAATTTTGTTAAAGGTTTTTGAGAAATGGATTATTTGAACATGTTTTGAAGTTTCATACTACATTATCTACTATTATAATTTGTAAAATATTTTACTGTTAATTCATTGGAAGGTTTAGAAAATTTGTATTTAATTATTCAAGATATCATTGAATAATAATGGCAATTTTTTTTAATCTGATTAAATATGGTAAAATTTGTAACTAATTGACTTTATACATTTTAAATATTAATTATTTGGTTTTATTGATTCACAGAAATGTCGCTCATAATGTATCGAAGCCATTCTATAGAAGCCATATTGTAAAAATAGAATCTCTTCTGTTTTAGTTATCAAGGACGTTATTCGATTGAATTATGAATGCTCACTGTAATAACCTCACAGATTTCTGACACTCATTACAAAGGACAATCTTATTTTTTTTATCTTTTGCAAAGGTATTTGTGTTTTTGGGTATGAGTTTAAACAACCTTCTATCTTTATGTAATCTACATTTTCCTCTTCGTTTGTGATTAAAAAAAACATTAAATCTTATCTAATGCAATACTTAGTAATTTTCAAATGCCTTTATGCTATGTAACAGCTCTTGATTATGTACCGATGAAATTTATTTTATTTTATATTTTTATTATTTTATTTTATTTATTTATTTGAGTTTATTTTTTAACTGGAAGAAGAAGGAAGACAAGAAATTACAAGAAAGAGCGAAAGAATTATATTATGAAAATTATATGATATGATCGAAAATTAAAATTAACGATCACAAAAGAAATAAATCAATAACCTTATAATCTTGTCGACGATAGTTGGATTTCATTAATATTTATTCGTTGTTGAAAGTTTTGAACTGGAAAGTTTTTGTGCCAATAAATTTTTATGCCAATCGGCTAGTGAGATTTATTTATTTATTTAATTTCTTTTTAGTGGTTGATTTGTTACGTGTAAATCTTTTCGATTATTGTTGTTCACGAGTAAAAATAGATACTTGGCATTTCGCTCAAATATCTGTTTTTACACTCACTAATCCGAATTTGGAGATGATGATTTGTCTCTCCAATTTCAAGATCTCTCCTTTCAGTTATTAAACCTATAGGCTTTTTAGGTGGGGATTAGATTGTTTGGGGAATGATTAAATGAATGAACATTACGATGAATTTGTTGTTGATAGTAGAATCGTTGGATAAAGATTGATCGCGAATCTCCCCCATTTGATTAGTGTTGAATTGAAATTTTCTTCCGAAGTATTTTATTTTGACAAATGGCGTTGTTAAATCCTTTTTAAAATTTATTTCTATTATACTGGTGAGCATAATTTTTAAAACACCTCTAATTTTAGAAATATGATGATTCCATATTATTTTATGGTTTATAGTATTATTTAGAAGAATGGTAGTATTATAAAATGCGAAAATGAGTAGCTCGATATTTAAATAAATAATACTGGGTGCAGTGAAAATTGAAAAATGATAATAGCTGAAATTCAAAAAGAGCACAATTTTTAAAACACCATGTATTTACCATTAAAATATCACTTATTGTACAAAGCACCTCTTTTGTATAAAACTGTACATAAACTTCCTCTAACTGATTCATATAAATCTAACACCTTTTGACGTTGGCATCGATTTATTTCATCAATAACATTTTTCAGTTTTTCTGTCAATTTAACTGTATTGATGAATTGAGGACCATCATAAACTTGATCTGATATTAATTTCCAAATGTCCTCGACAATATTTTGGTCGGGACTCTTAGCTGGCCAATCTAAGATTTGGATATAGCTACTCTTCATAAATTCTTGACTTTGTAGGACTTATGAACTGAGGCATTGTCTTCCTGTAGCCAAAAATCATCGCCGAAATTCAATTTCAAAATTGGCCCAACATTATTTTGCAACATATTTATGTAAGCATCTGAATTGAATTTACCACTAATGACTTTATAGGACAATAAACCGTTTGGTAAAGTCATAAGCCAAACCATTAAGCTTCCTCCTCCACATTGCCTTCTCTGTCTATGTGTTTCTTCGTTTATTGTAGTGTACATCTTCCAATCATCTGGCCCGTCTAAATTTAATCGCTTCTCGTCACTGAATATCGTTTTCTCCCAAGGGTGATTTTGACGGATCCAATTATTTATCATTTCCACACTTTTTTCTTTATGTTTTTTGGTTAAATAAATTTTTGTTGTAACGTTTTTATACTTGAAACCCATTCTTCTCATGTGCCATTGAATTGTCCAAACGGAAACATTTAGATCACATTCCTTTTTTAATTTTGTTGAATTTACCCTTTCGCAGTTATTTTTTAATTGACTAATTTTTCGTTTAATAAGTACTTTACTTCTTTTATTAATAATAAATTTTGGTCCACGTTTCTTAGGCATTACTTTATTATCATAATAGCATAAATTAATTGCAGAACTCCTTGAAATTTTCAAGCGTTTGGTTATAACTTAACTTAATTACATAACTTAACTGCATAACTTAATCCTTCATATTTCCAAGCTCTAGCTAAACTTTTCTCTTCAATTGATCTCATAAATTTTCTAAAATAAATTTATACCATATAATAATAAATAAAAGAATATAAACAATTAATTAAATAAACTAACATTACAAAATTTTAAAAAGATTTTTAAAAAATATGCTCATTTATAAAATGCACCATTTCATATTAACTTGATTGTATTATTTAAACAAGGATTATTAAAATATTACATACTTGACTTTAATTATTACAAATAAATAATATTATTAATACCATAATTACGCGATTAAAGGTATATGTCCTTTGAAGTTACCAAAATGGCATGTGTTTTAAAAATTATGCTCAGCAGTATATTAATTTTTATTGATTTTTTATTAAATAATCATGTTTATTTTTAATTTTGATTTTTTTACTTACATGCAGTTTGGTGCCAACCGTTTGGTGATAACGACTTAATGAATAGCTCTCTGTGATACTTCACTTTCGACGCCCGGATCGTAGTCGATTTGATTTTTTTCTGTGTCATGTGACTGTGTATAATATGTTTGTGATCTTATTATTTTTAGTGTTGCAAAAGCGTTGTTTTTTTGGCCTGTGAATGGGTTTAACGTTTTGTGAATTGTATTTTTATGTTCATGAACTTTTTTTACAAATGCTCATATTTCGCCTCGAAGAAGTGTCATTTCTCTTTTGAAAATTACGAAGATTCACGAATGTTAAGTTGTTGATTTATTGTAAAAAAAGAGAAAGGATATTTTTACATTTTCGAACAAATATCACTTTGTTAACGTCGAAAAGAAAAAGTCAAAGTAATTAAAAAAGAAAGAATAATTAATAATTTACGTACTATAATGTATAATAAGGTTTAAAAAATAACCTTAGAAATATTGATAAATTATTAATCAATAAAAAAGAATATATCCCGATCAAATTCGTCTGCCAAATTAATTTTAAGAAAACGAAATTTAATTATCTTGAATTCAACACGAATTCTGTTATATTTTCGGACAATACATCGACGACAAATTCTGTTTCAGTACCGATCCGGTCTATATTTTCGGACAATACATCGACGACAAATTCTGGTTTCTGCACAGGTTCAGTCAGTATTCTCAAACTAATATTTCCACTGCAATCCCTGTTTCGTCGCAGATCCAGTTCTACATTTCTGGACCATACATTTACAGGTGATTTGTTATAGCTAGTGCTGCAATAAAGTTTTATCAGTTGTTTGATTGTTTCTATTTGTTCTTGTATTGACGAATACCAAATTCATCTAATTTTGTGTTAGATCAATTCGGTATATTTTATTTTCTGTAGAACAGCTAATTCAGTAATTCTGTTAAATAAAAGAATAAGTTGTTCTAAACTCTCCAAACGGTGCTGATTCCAAATTGATGGCATGTGTCAAGATAAAAGGTTAGGCGTCACTGCATTAGTCCCCGTCTGTGATGATTCAATAATTTAAATAAAAACTAAAAATAAAAAAAATATATTATGATTATTAATTAAAATTTTGAATAGATAATCGCTTTTTTTAACGTATTAAATCTGTACAAATCGAAAGGGAATTATGAATTAAATGTTGATGGTGCAAGAGATGGCGCAGCGAGGCGGCCGCGGCGGGCTGGTGACAGGGGGGTGGATTGCTAGACGCGGGGAACTCAAAATTCGACGCTCACCGACTTCAGATGCGCCATACCATTTTAGGATTGGTAAAGTCTCAGCTTCAAGATTTTCAACTGACGATATCATGTCTGACGTGGGTATATTATTGAGATCATTTGTAACGGTTTATGTTTCTTTTTCAGTGTCTGCTTCCGGCTTTTTATCAACTTCGGCTGTTTGAACAAAAATAATGAGTAATTTAGTGCACATTATATCGCCAGCGGCTGCATTTTTCCACACAAGATCAATTTGATTGCGAACTTCTCCACGCGAAAATAATCGCAAATTGTAAATCATCCGATTCAATTCGATTAATCCCTTTACTGTATTTTTCATCGATCGTAAATTCTCGATTTGTTGCTCGTATTTTTCATTGTCCTCAATCGATTGAAAGAGAATGTTGCTCACTTCACACTTCTCTCGATTATTTCCTCGGATTTCTCGAAACTCGTTGCGATATCACTGATTTCGTTATTCAAATGTTCAAATTTTTCGTATTATCGCAAAATTCGATCGACAAGAATCGATTTCGTGTTGGTGATCTCTACCAACAACGACGCTACGTCTTCTTCGGGATTAATTTCCCGTTCGTTCACCATTAGATTTGGCATTCCACAATCAACAAAACAAAACGACCAGTAGAAAATTCGAATTTGCAAAATATTTATTTATTCTTTTTCAAATACAAAAACTCGCACAGAATTCACCTCATTTTGATCCGATTAAACAACTTACAAAATTTCCAATCCCGACAAAAAACACACAAAATTCAAAAAAAAATATTTAAAAACTGTGAGGAATATTTTAAATTGTTTGAATGTGTAAATTTATGGATGCTGTTTGTTGA
This sequence comes from Girardia tigrina, assembly GCA_001938485.1. NCBI lineage: Eukaryota > Metazoa > Platyhelminthes > Tricladida > Dugesiidae > Girardia > Girardia tigrina. The sequence continues at coordinate 14,102 of MQRK01215171.1, forward strand.
ATTTAGAATGGTGATTCTCCCACCCAGATGGAAATTGGTATTTTTTATTAAGTTTAAAGTGATTAACTATTCGAACATAATTAAAATAATCATTTTATAAGTTCATATCTTTAATTTCAGAATTAGAATTAAGTTTAATAATTTTTAGTAAAATTTAAATTAAATGCATTTTTAATAATTTGATGTCATTTTTATTATTTTGGGATTTATTAATAAATGGTAAAAATTAATATTTTCAATTAATATTTATTAAAGGTTAATATTTTAAAAAATAATGTAGAAAATTTGTTCGAATAATCCTGATTAAAAACAGAAATAAGAAAAACAATTAGAACGATGGCAAACGATGAAAGACCTTTTGAGAGTCATAATGACTCTAAATGTAATTGCAATAAAGATTTAAACGAGACTTGTTTAAATGTGCTTAATAAAAACAATTCGAATTTCATAAATTATATCGAAAATTAACAATAATAATAAATAAGAGTTTTTTCAAATCACATAAAACTAATTGAGATAAATTTTTCATTTTATCAGTTTTTTGAAATTAATTCCGTTTCGAAATTGTTTGAGAGAATTTCCTTTATTGTGCTGACAAAAAGAGGAATATTTGATTTATTTATCTGTAAATTTGATTGTCCCAAAGTAGATGGAAGTTTAATTTTCGATAATGCACTCAAAACCCATGATCCAAAATAGAATTATTTTTTTCCAGAGAGCCAAGATCTTCTTGGGACTTAGTTATTGATTGATTCATAGATTCGGTTTAATCGGGTCGATAGAATTCGTTTGATTTAATTCATCTCTCCATCGAATGTCGACTTGATTTCGGATTCGATTTATTTGCATTTTTTAATTATTTAAATTAAAACCCATCGCGAAACAAATGTTTTGAATCAAAAATGCTGTCTGTTATTTCTTCTCGAAACGAATGTCACTTTACGACTAACTCAAAGATCGTTGTCGATTCGAATTTCAGTCACTGCTTATTCGCTTCACCTGATTTTAATTTTTCGACTCGGCGCGTTTATCAAAACCTGCAGGAAGCGACAATGAAACCGACGTACCTCAAAAACCTGTGCGGGATCGCGAGAACAAGCCGACTTCGCGAAGTCGGGCTGACAACCGAGTGGGGTCTTCGATCAGAAACAATCGTAATAATTAAGTGGCCTGGAGTGGGACTGAGCCTATCGACCGCCCGGACTACACCCTCTAAATTAGAGAGAAAATTATTATGAGTAGGTTATTGATTATAATCATATAATGATAGTTCTTTAAAATTATAATAATGATTTATTAAATAATACATGGTTTTCAATTTAATATTTCCAATATAATTGTTATCATTTCTGCTCTTCTGTCAAGCCCGAAAGCGAGTGACGCTGTAACACAGTTAAAACAAATAATTCCCGGCAATTCATCGGTTCAAACACAAAATGACTAATGACAAATTAGGAGGGAAATGTAAATAACTCCCAAAAATGAATCATAATTTCTTTTTAAAATTTCTTTTTTTACAGAAATTCATTTTGAAAATTATCTGTAAAATCTGTTTGAAAATATTTCGCTGTAAACCGATATTATTTTCGGAAATAAAATATATTTATTTTTCTCTGTTTTAGAAAGAAATAATTTGTATTTATTTTTATTTGTACTTTAATTTTGCCTTTAATGTAATTGAATTTATTGTATTTTTTATCACATTAAATTAATGGTAAATATAATTTTCAATTATTTTTTTTCGACTGAAATTTTTAAGAAAATTTTAAAAATAACAAAAAAAATCTGAATCGAAAATAATTTTTTTATAAATTTTAAAAATAATGGCATTTTTTATAAAACAATACAAACGCTATTTTAAAATATAATTAGTTATTATAGATTATTAAGGATATTAACAGCCGAAGTCGTATTACAAGATTTATTACGACTAAAATGGTCTGTAATCAGCGTCTGGGGCATGACTTGTTTCTT
>MQRK01215177.1:1345-18843 GCA_001938485.1 Girardia tigrina
AGTTTCTCAAAAAAAATAAATTTGTTTAAATATTAGATTTAAACATTTGTTTGTGGTATAATAAAAGTTTTAATGTCTGATATTAATAATTCTGACGAGTTTCCAAGAACCTCTAATATAAACAACAGTAAATTTAGTTTTAGTTTGCCCAAAAATATCTGCAAGAAATTTACTCAAAGAAGAAGTCTCTGTAACAAGTAACAAAACTTATTTTATTTTTATTTTATTAAAATATTGATAAACCATAAGTATCCTGTATGGGAGAAAAAGGTTTATTCTAAAAAGTACAATATCGTTCGTTTTGGGAGATTCACAGTTTTTACTGTAATCTATTAACTCGTACGAAATATTGTTTTGTGTTTGTGTTCTGTCATCAAGAATTGAATTATTATTATTTATGACTTGTTAATATTTGTTATTCGAAATAAAGTTTCATAAAAGAATTTGTGTTCATTATTCATATATGTTGGAAGTCCCTTCTGATTAATTGGAGTCAGATCAAAGATTTCAGGTTAAAGATTATTGATTAAAGAATAAAGAATAGAGATTTACGATTAAAGATTAAGATTTAAGATTTGTGTTTTAAAAGTAAATAATTATATTAAAGATTTCTAATACCCAACAGAAGTTTAATTTATAAATTATATGTTTCGTACTTTCAAATATTCAAGCTTTTTTTATTCTAAATCAATTTAATTCACGCCGAAGTTGATCGATTAATAATTTTTTTCTTTTTTTGTTTTATTGATCTTCTCTGACTGAGATGTTTATATGTTGAAAATAAAGAATATAAAAAATAAATTTAGTTTTAATTACTATTGTAAAACAAATTGTTTACCTATTTATTTAATTAAATATGAATTATGAATAAATATTAGGTGGTTTAAAAAATAAAGTCATTTTTTAACCTTATTCTTTAAAGACAAATATCTCAGCGTAGAATCGAAATAAAACCGTTAGCATCAATACACTTTTGCCAACTTTGCACAAGTTTATTTATTCCGGTTGCATAAAATTCTGGCTTTCGGGAGGCAATGAAATCGCTGAAGGCAGTTTTAGCATCCCCTTGATTTTTGAAGTATTTTTCCTGGAGGAAAATGTCAAGATGTTTGAAAAAGTAATAATCAGTAGGTGAGAGGTTAGGTGAGTATGGTGGATGACTCAAAGTTTCGCAGCCAAGTTTGTTCAACAGTTGCATTGTCAGACCTGCGATGTGTGGCCGAGCGTTGCGTGGCCCCTTCCTATTGACTAATGATGGTTGTTATTGTTGTTGTTGGAGTTTCTGGTTCATTTTGACAATTTCCTGACAGTATCTCTCTGCCGTAATTGTTTCTCCTGGATTTAGGAAACTAGGATGAATAACACCAGCTGCAGACCACCAAATAGTCACCATCATCTTTTTTGGTACAATTTCGGCCTCAGAAAGGGTTACGGAGCTTGATCGTGATCCAACCATTGAGAAGAACGTCTCTGATTGTAGTAAAGAATTTACTTTCCATCATACGTTACAATTCTGTCCAGAAACGAATCATTCTTGTTCCACAGAATAAGTGAAGACAATTCCTCAAAACGAGCATTTTTTGATTGTCATTTAATTCGTATGGAATTAATCTATCCAATTTTTTCGACTTCCCAATGCCACGCAGATAGTTTGAAATTGTTCCTATAATAACACCTAGTTCCTCCGCAAGCTCTCGAACTGTTGTGTGTGGATTTGGTTCTACTAGAGCCTTCAAATTTTCATTTTCAATAGCAGGTTTCCGTCCACGGCTATATCTTTGGGGGTCTATCTCCTTCTTGAAATTTTTTGAACCAACGTTTTAACATACGTTCGTTTGGGTTTCCATCACCAAATGCACCGTTGATATTACGGGCGGCCTCCGATGCTTTGTGGCCAAGTTTGAATCCATATTGAATTGCTCGTAATTGCGCTTTTTGCATATTGACAACTATTTAAATAAACACGTCATTTTAAAGTTAATATTTAAACAAAGTTTCAGAAAAATAGAGTTTTTCATAAGTTTTCAAATTATGTATAAAACATAACTATGATATGAAATACGATAAAAAAATAATAAAGATTTTTTTTAGAGGTCCGTGCGTTTGAAGGGGTGAATTTTCAAAAAGTAGAGTTGCGTTCGTCAGAGATATTGTATCTACTAGGAGTTTTTGGTGAACTTTAAATTTTTGAAAATTTTTAAATTGAAAATCATAAATATAGTTAAGATAAGTTAAAATAATTTTACAAAAGTTTTAGAAAATCCATATTAAACTTTTTTTTGCTTAAATTGTTGGCCAATAATTTGCGTAAATCGTCTGATACGATTCCGATGGCGATGTCCGTACAACTTCTCGCCGCGTTATCTATCGATGTAAATTGATGGAAATTTACTAATTCGATTTCTGAGACGAGTTTTTTTTAGATTTCGTTCTTTTAATAAATTAAGTAAATCATCGGTCGATTTGCAATTTTTCGCGAGTAATAAAGCATAACCGAGTGCTTGTTCGATGAGAACAAAAATTTTACCCATTTTTTTAATATTATAGAAAGCACGATTTATTGGAGTTATTTACCATCAGAAAAAAATCGAGATCGTTTTAACAATTTTTTTGATTTAACAAAAACAACTTGAACACACTTTTTTTGTTTGTTTTATTTGTGACGATATGAACACGATAATCACATTTCACCACATGGACACACAGGCACACCAAACACATTTGCCAACATTTTATTCTTTTAACACACATACTCCAATCAAAATGGCTAAAACATAACAAAGTCAATAACTCGATTGGCCAATTCAAATCGATGTGATTTTTAATCACCACTTTGAATCGATCAACCAAGAGATGATATCAAAATATCTTCGCAAAAAAATATTTCAATTCGCTGTCAAATCAAACAGTTATATGCACAAATTGCGCCTGAAAGTCGATTCAAATCACAAAAAATGGCTCAAATTCAAAAGACGTACACCATCACGAAACCAAATGTAAGTGATGGTTTAATTAAAATTTCTATATAAATATATATATTTTTTTATTTATAAAACGAAGTCCGGATGAAAATCTTCTTTTAATAACCAAAGTCATCCATTTAAAAATATATTTTAAGACAATATATTTCAACGGATCTACCGTCATCTTCAGGTCACTAATTAATANTCAATTCACCTGTATATAAATACAAAAATGATGATTATGTAATCGATTGCATGAAATCATGCTAATCAAAAATTCTCAATAAGCTGGTTGAGAATTTTTGATTAGCATGATTTCATGCAATCGATTACATAATCATCAATTTTGTATTTTTTTATTTGATTGATTTATTTAATTAATTATTTTTATCAGTTAAAGAAAAATTTTATCAAAGAAAACAAAATAGACCTTTTATCTGGACATTATTTTGCGGCATTATTGCCTATATGAAATGATTTTCGCACATTTTTCCGAAATAACGACATAAATCAATTGCAATATTTTATTATGTTTGCACGATGAACAATTAAACATAAAGAGTACAGACAGTCAGACAGATTTTCTATAACATAGGATGAGTGTAGTAGTGTACAATAGAAATAATACAGCAATTACATACGGAAGTAAGAAATTGTATGTATGAGATATTAATTTTACTCAAAATAACTGCAGTCGACGATTTTTCATTTCATTAAACCGTCGAAGAAAGTCATCAGATTTGATGTTATTAGTAATGTCACTTTTAAACGAGAGCAATACAAAGTTTCCTTTACGAGAATGGGTCATAGATGTACGAAAGGGAGTTAGAACACGAGATAAAGTACTAAAACTCGCCTCACATGTGGCAGTTGAAGCACCGAGTGTGAGTGCCGAAGCTGTAAGACGATACACAGATGGAAATGCCTATCGGTAAGAGTCCAGTTCTTGCACTAACTGATGAACGTTTGTCACAGTAATAGTCCTCTTCAATTGAGTTGAGATCTTTGCAGTTTAAAACTCATGTTGGGTTTTGCTTACGTCCACGCCACACAAATTCGCTAATGTCTATAGCTCTTCAATATTTAAAAAGTTTTAGTGATTAGTCTTTAAACATTCAAGAGACTTGTAAAGGTTTCTGTTACTGACACTGAAGCGCTTCGTTAATTCCAGGAGAGTCCTTCAAATGACTTCGTAATACATCTGGCGATATGTACATCTAGATTAGCCCTGTTGTTCTGGCTGTCCCACAGATCCCAACAAAATGAAGTTCTCCAATTGTGAGTTCATCTTAGTTCGTCTTCTTTTCAGTCTCGGTTCCATATCAATATAACCTTCAAATTTCTCCAAAAGAACTTTGAATTCTTTGAAGATGTTGAAGGATCGTCAATTTTAGATTGATCTGGTCAAGTGACTGAACGGAATTGTATCGTAGAGTATGACAAGTTGTTTCCGTATTAGTTTGAATCAGGTGAGTTAATTAATATACCGATGATTACGAATTACGGAAAATTAATTTTGTTGATGCTCAACCAAGCCAAATTAGTACTTTTTACTGATTCCAATTATTATTATTTTTTTAATGATCGTTTGATCGATCATTTTTCAAATTTTAATTTCTAATTTTAATTATTGCTCTTGATAATTTAATTATTATATTAAAGTTTTGGGTAATTGATAAGTAATTAATAGGGGAATTTTTTTCTGTTTTTTTTAAATTCTTTATTTGTTATAAAAGAAAAGTAAAATTAGATTTCATACATATGTCTTCGGTTTTTCTTTTTTCATAGAAATTCTTTCGCTTGAGGTTATATGATCGTTTTCGAAAAGCAAACATAAACAAATAAATAAATACACTGAAATCGACACGACAAAAAAATATAGTAGATGCATATGGCTTATCAACTATTACATTGTCATAAAGGTTGAGTAAAAAAAAGAAAAAAATAAGAAAAGTATGTACAATGTCATAGTTTGTTCAGTATGCCGTTGATAAACCACAAATTTCACAATGATCACTGTATCACTGCTGATTTCAGTCAAAAATCAATGCCCGCAACAATGGACATACGGAATTTCTTTTTGTAGACGCTCCTGAAGCAAAGCTTGCACCTCACAATGCTGTCCAGACATAACGGTGGCTCCATCATAGCATTGGGAAATTATATTTTTAGGATCCAATTGAGCCTCTTTTAAAGTTGTCAAAATTACATCTGCGAAGGCCTCGCCATTGAGAGCAATTGTTCGAGAAATACAGATTAAGTGCTCCTGAGGTTCTCCTGCTGAGACAAATCTTATGGCTATCGACACATTCTCAATCCCTGTTCGATTTTTGGTACCATCCACCTTCAGTGTAAAATATTCAACATCCGCAGAATTGAACTTTTTCACAATTGACTTTTGTACCATTGATGCCATTAACGCGATAATTTCATTTTGAATTCTAGGTGATGTGTACGTGGCAATTGTTTGAATTGTTTTAATGATTCGAGCCAGATCAGGATTTTTCTTAACAGTGTATTCGAAGAGACGTAAAAAGAGACCACTTGGAAGTTTCTCATTGTAGTGACCAAAACATGTTCGTTTTACAAATAGAAATTCGTAATTCACACAAATTAAGCAAATTTTAATATTAATCAATTTTGCTTTTTCTTTCACTTTTAAAATAAAAAAAGCTTTATTTAAAAATGTGCTAAAACTCAAAAAAAGGAAAATGGAGTAATCCATAACAAGAGAACTGTGAGGAATATTTTTGAATGGTGTTTATTGTGTGTTGTTTTGTATGTTGTTTTAGGATTGTGTTTTTCCCGCCCAGATGGAAGATTGATATCTTAAATATTTTCAAACATCGAGTGGTTTAATCAATTATTAAAAGTTAAATAATCTCTTTAAAATTAAACTAATATTTCATAAATAATATTTTAATAATAATTTCTTAAAATAAATAAAAATTATTTTAAATTTCAATTATAAATAATTTTTGTAATAATTAAGTTATAATTTAAAGTATAAATTATTTTTGTAATGATTAAATTGTATTTTAAATTTGTTTGAATAATAAGATGTTAAATAATATTATTAAGATTATCAATCAAGAACGATGACGAGCTATGCAAGTTTTACGGAGAATTGTTGTAATGACAATTCAAATTGTGATAATAATAAATGTAAAGGAAACTCAATTAATGTTCTTAATACAAACAAATAAAATTAACAATAAAATGTAACAAATTAATTAAAGCGAACTTTTAAAAAAGTATATTTGTTAATCACAATTTTGTTTTAATAATAAGATTATAATTGTTTACTTTTGATTTTGATTTACAAAGAAAAATTTTCATCGATTTATTCAAAAAAATGAACCAACCGACGAATTCCGTTTCGGTAATTTTTAACAAAATCGATTTAGAAGAATTAGATCCGAAATTATTGGATTGGTTCAATCGAAATATGAGTGGTGGTGACTTTTCGAACGACAATACATCAAATTCATTGATAATCGTAACGATGAATTGGAATTAAAAAACGATACATTTCTCAATGAATTGCAAATCAAACCGCTTCATTGGACCGAAGAATATTGGCGAATCATTGTCGATAAATACCACTGGTTTCTCCATAAAGATAATTATGTCGGCTGCAAGATCTGTTTCCATATCAAATCGATGATCGACCGATCGCCGGCTCCGGTCGAGCCAGAATCCCCGAAAACCGTAGTCAGTAATCGGCCAGAGTGGAAGAAATCGATCGCCAATTTTCTCTCAGATAATATGTACATCATGTACAGCCCGAGAACAGTACGTATTGCCGGAAAACGCAAAATGAGTCGAAGCGAACGACTGATAATAGGAAACGGAAATATAAAGATCAACAACAGACAGCAGTGCGCGGGTTTGATGGCGGCCCATTGAATTTCCGAGCGCCATCCAATCGGGTTATATTTTACAAGATATCAATGGCTCCTGGTTTCCCCACATTGCCGATATCCAGACTCATCCTCATCAATGTCATTTCTACTGAAACTGTCACCACGAAAGGTTAATCCATTTGTCACAAGAAACTTCACGATGTCAGCAATTGCGTCGGCATAATAGCGGCTGTTCTTGAGTTGTGTTTCATTAATAAAAGTGCAAACTTCCTTTCCTCTTTCACATCGTAGCTGCCTCTCCTTCAATCGTTCCATGGCAACGATATGGTCAGCAGAAGATTCATGCTTTTGAAAATCTTTTCCTTTTTCTAAAGCCGATTTCCAATTTGAGAATCTCCCTGTTCAGAAAACACTTTCTCCAGAAGAGCCGGGCAATGAGAATTTTCGACAGCAAAAGCAGAAGACTGCATCTTTCTCAATAGAGTACTCCAAAATGGTCTTCCGCTATACCACGCAGAAGAGAATGAGCGTTCCCTTGAACTAAATGGAGTCTTTGGGAAATTTATAGCAGTTGGCTGGCGCGGCATGTCGTCCACAAAATCAAATTTAGTAGATGTCATTGACTTAGTAGGTACACAAGCAAATGAAGACATCACTCCATTGTCAAGGATAAATGAAGTAGCGGGAATATATGAAGTAGTAGCGCAGATTGATTGTATAGTATCAGAGATGGATGTAGCAGAACAGATTGATGACATAGTAGCAGGGATAGTATCACTAGGTGAAGTGACTGAAATCACAGAATTCTTCGGAATGACTTAGAAGAAATTCATGACGCTCTTGTGTATCGACATGTTGTATTACAATCAAAATAATGTCACAAGGTAGGATCAATTACAATGACACTATGCAGTAAGAGTAAGCTCATAATAATGACATATATAGACAGCAAATGTGTGCTTGTGTGTGTTTGTTTGGATGTAGATGATTCCCTCATACTACGTCAATCCATCTGAGCACACTTTCCTCTCTCATCAACACTACCTACACTACTCTCTGTCACCCTGTAGGTCTGTTGTTCAATTGTTCTGTATACATTTTGCCTACTAGACTATATATCTGGTATATAAATAAATATTTTGCTTACTAGACTATATATCTGGTATATAAATAAATATTACTCCCTATTTCTTTTTCATTTGTATATTTTTACTTAAGGGGCCAAACTTGCATTTGGGGGGCCTTGTATTTTTCTTGGGCCCCCACGACGGTACGGGCCTGCTTTTTGCAAACAATATGTTCCACATTCCATAGTCGATCTTGTTCGCAAAGATTGATCCCCAAATTTTTATACAGTTCGAAAGAATTACGAATAAAATTCAAAGGTTGTGTTGACTTCATTAACGAATATCTGTACACCAATTGTTCTCGTGGTTAATTTTTTAACTGTAAATTCAATTGAAATTGTTCTTTTTTTGATGATGGTGGACTCAAATTGCTAAAGTAGTTATAAAAGTATTATTTGACTTTATCCAGTGTATCATTTAAATTGTTGTTTTTTTAACAATTCAGTTTCTATTTTCTCTTTCTGATATTAAATTTGGTCCGCCCGACCCTCAGGTTGCCCCGAGAATCGGACGGAGGTAGCAGAGCTGCGCCGTGGTTTGGCTCGAATTTGCTGGGCCCATTTTTATTTCAGTTTGTCTCGTTGTCTGATATATCTGGCAGGAACGAGACCACGTCTTTAGACTTTCCTCACTCGGTGCTCTTTGGAAGGCATGAATTGCAATTTCAGAAATAAATAATGCTTTAATCTCATTTCCATCGATACAATCGGATCTTCGGGCGAATTATAAATGTGACAATTTTCCAACATCAACCGAAAGTCTTGAAGACATTTTTCAAATGTTTCATAGAATTTTCTGATCAATCTTTCTTTAATCGTTCTCAAATCCATTGGACTTTTGATAATGACAGGGTAATCAGGCATTTTAAACGCGACATGATCAACAGAGGGTAGAAACGGTCGAGCTGTTTTTAGTCTCATGAGAAATGGGAGAATCTTCGTCAACACGATCTTTAATTTATTAGTGAGCGGTTTCTGATGGGCTTCTGAAGCTGGTGTTTCAATCAAGTCACACTTTATCGACATTATTCGAAAAAAATTCAAATATTTAATCAAAACAGAATTCGATTTCAAATTTTTTGATTGATTGTGACCACGTCAACAATTGCTCATTACTTTTATTTCAATAAAACAAAATCACAAAAACCCAAGGTCACACTCTGCACTCATAATAATAATAATAATATCAACATTTTCTTTCAATTTCAAAAAAAAATGTAAGTCAAACAAAACTTTTCAATTATTATCTTTTATACAGCAGAAATTCAAATCACTCTAAATCTCGGTAATGGAGTCATTATTTGATTCCACCCTTTTGCGACCGTTCGATGGCAAAGTAAGCAAGTTCTTATATATTTTCTAATTATCTTTCTAATCCATTTTATCCAAAATCGTTGGTTTAACCCTGCTAAATGAAACTCCACCCCTCCGTAATGTTTGTTCTTTTTGTGAAGTTCCCTTATTATAAGCCAAGTTACCCAACTATCTTTATGTAAGATGATGGGCTGACGAGTCTCCCATTTTAATAATTCGGCTTCTATCAGACGGCTATTTCCTCTTATCAACCCTTCAACATCCAAAATGGGATTCATTTCGACCATGAGACTTTCTCTCGGAATTGATCTACCTTCTACTAAGGCTTTTTTCTCTACTCCAAAATACCGATTCTGATCTTCCCGAATTATTGACCTTTCACTCTCTTTCACTTCCTCATTCATTAACTTCCCAAACTTCCGTTCAGACGGCGCCTTTCTACAATTCAAAATGAATCTCAAAACCAAAGCTCTCACTTTAATAAGGCGAGAAAATTTTGAATATTTCTCTGGCTCATTTTTATCAACAATCCCTTACGTCGGCTTATCTAAGATTGTCGCAAATACATATCCCTTTTTTACTTCCTTTTCCGCAATTGAAGTTTTCCGCTTCCAATTTGGCCAACTTTCTTCCTCGTCATATAAGAATTTCGGTCCAGAAAACCATCTTTCCCATTCAGCCAACTTTTGAAGGTCCAGCTCTCGAGACAGGATGTCAGCCGTATTCTCTTTCGTACTCACATACCTCCACTGGTCAAGAGTTGATAATTGTTGTATTTGGCTCACTCGATTCGCATCAAAAGATTTTAATGTTCCCGAGTGTTTGTTCAGCCAATGGAGCACATCATCGCTATCCGTCCAATACTTGATTCTCCTTTTCTCAATTTTTAACGCCGTTGCCACAGTTATAGAAATCTTCACCCCAATCCAAGCTGCAATTAATTCTAATCGAGGTACACTGATAACTTTTATCGGAGCAATCTTCGATTTTGCCATTGCCAAAGTTACTCTAATTCTTTCAGTTGTTCTTTCTCTCACTTAAATAACTGATCCATAAACCTTCTCGGAGGCATCTGAAAAAATATGTAGTTCGCAACAATTCTCTTCTCCTCCTTTTAGCAAACATCGTTTTATTCTTAAACTGTTGAACTCATTACATTCTTTTAGCCATTGTCGTGCTATAGTTTGAACCCGTTCCGAAACCTTTTCATCCCAGTCTGAATTCTCAATACACATCTTCTGCACCATCATCTTTGCCCTATTACAAAAGGGCATATCAACCCCAACGGATCAAAAACCCTAGCAACAATACTTAAAAAGATCCTCCTGGTAATTTGCGCCTCCTCATCAACTTTCGAAGTAAAGGCAAATTGATCATCAGCCGGATTCCAGTAGATCCCCAAAGTTTTCACCGATATTTTTTTTATCTTCTAAGTCCAATCACTCGGATCTCTGTTTTTCTGGAATTTTCTTCAAAACTTCTAAGCTATTCGTTAACCATTTTCCAGTGTTCATCCCAACACTTTTCCAAACTATTTCCAACCGGTCTTTTAATTCAATAGCCATTTCGTCAGTTTGTACTGAGTCTAAACTGTCGTCCATATAAGTGGAACTTGTCACCGTCTCGATAGCTCTCGGATACTTATCTATCAATTTCTTTGAACCTTCTTGAACAACTAATTGATCTAGAAATGAGGCTACGTTTAACCCAAACATGATTCGTTGCATTTCATAAGTTACAATTTTACCATTTTCACACCAGAGAAATCTCAAATATCGTCGATCTTCTGATCTTACTTTCACTGGAGGTACATTTCCGTTATGTCACTCACCAAAGCAATCCTGTGCTTTCGAAACCTTAACAAAACATCTGCAATATCACATTGCAACTTTGGACCAGTCTCGATCCAATCGTTCAAACTTTTCCCTCCATATCTTGCAGCAGCATCGAACACTATTCGAACCTTTGTGGTCTCCTTGTCCCGTCGTATCACTGGAAAATGTAGAACCCACCAACAGATATCTCCTTCCTCCTCGTCATTCAATAGTCGTATGTAATTCTTTTGAGTATAGCTCTCAATTATTTGTTGGTACTCTCTTTCTAATTCTCGATCCTTTTCAAATCTTTTCAGAAGATTGTCCAGTCGATTTTTTGCCATGTACTTCTTTCCAACGACTTCTTCAACTCCAGATTTCCACGGTAAACTCACTTCATAACGATCTCCAACCCAAGTCATAGAATCGATACTCTTTTGCGCTATTTCTTTATCTCTCAGAGACCACTCCACTTTCACCTGCCACGGTTCTTCCAATTCCCAAAACCGTCTTCTAAATTTTGAATGCAAAAGGTCCAGAGCGTTCTTTGCTGATTCGAATTCTCATAATTAGAAGGCACTTCCCCGATGCACGTCCAACCCAACGGTGTTAATATCGCTATCGATTCATCATGTTTCCCTGTTATTTCCTTCAATGCTCGATGCAGTTGTAGGTGATCTGCACCAATTAGAATGTCAACTTGAGCATTTTTGCTGATCTTTGGGAAGTTAATTGCTTTCAGATGACTCCATCTTTCAGACCATTTTCACCAATCACATACTGTAAAATCTTTTATGACCTGCTCTACTGCATATGCATGGAGGTCCTCAGATGTCTCTCTGGAAATGCTCCACAGTTTAAATCTCACAGGTTTTACCTTCATCTCTCTCTGGATACCCCCAATGGTATTGACCAGAATAATTTTCTCTCTTCCATTGATATGCAGTTCGTTACAAAGCGATCTAGAAACATAACTCGTGGTGCTTGCATCATCTAACAGTGCGTTAACCTTAATTTCTCGATCGTTATACTCCAAAATCACTGGCACTGTTCTCAATGTTATGAAAGATTTTTGATTTTCTGATAACCTATCTTCTGTCAAAAGCGTTTTTTCCTGATTCTTGTTTGCCTCGTTTTCATTCCTTGAAGTTTTGATATCGATATTAATCAGCCAATGGTGTTTCAAAGAACATTTTTCTTTTACACAAACTTGGTTTTTGACAATTGACTAAAGTGTGTCCTTTCCTTAGACAAATATAACATAATACTTTCTCCGTTAATACTTTTTTCCTCTCTCTGATATCCATTTTCAAAAATTCACTGCACTCTTGTAAATAATGTTCCTTCGAACAAAGGAAACAGTTTACTTTTTGTTTATCATTCTTTATCTTAGGATGTCCTGAAGAAGTTAAAAAAGATGTCTTTACTTGACGATTCTTATTTGATTCTAGACCGACTAGGCGTTCTTCGGTCCTTCTTCTCAATTCTGATTCAAGTCTTAGCCAATTTAAGAAGCGTAAAACTATTGGAAGCGATTTTGGATCTTCGTTCAGAATTTCTCTTTCCAATGCAATAAAAAATTACCCGGTACTTTCTTTAATATCTCATTATATAAAAAACCATTTTCAAGATCATACATCCGTTGTTGATCTTTCAGTTTAAGGATAATTTCTTCCTAACAATCTTACGAAATTATCCATATCTTTAACTTCATTATACCTCATCGGTCTAAATCGTTTCACCTCTTCCAACAAGCACTGAAACAATCGGTCGTTTCCACCATACCTTTCTTCAAGTCGTCGTAAAGATGTCTGCAGCGCGTCTGAACCAAAACCGATATTTTTTACGAGCAAAAAAGTTTCTCCTACTAGCGATTGTCTTAAATAAAGGAGCTTTTCCTCATCGGAACCGTCAGAATCCTCAATACAAACCTTGAAAGACGTTCTCCATTCTTGAAATTCTCTATACGATCCATGAAAGGTTGGAACTTTCAAGGAATTATACATCTTCAACTTTTTTTTACACTTCAAATCCGAAACACTTCCGGAAGAGGTGGTCCTCATTAAACTTCTTGAGGCGATCTTTTCAATTGAATCCGAGTATTCTTCGAATTTTTTCTCAATCCCTCTCAGATCCTCGTTGATTTCGTCAACATCGTCGAACCTTCCGAGCTTCATCCCGATTTCTTTTAGGGATTTCAATTTTTCGATAACTTCAAAATACTTTTCTTCATACTGGTCCTTGACTTCTTTTCGTTCCTCTTCACTGAGCGTTGACTCAAATACCTTATTTCTGCATCGGGTCAGCACGCCCTTTTCGAAAATTTTCCTTCGGAGTCCTTGGGAGAATGTCCATCCCACCATTAAGGCGGAGAACTACATCGATCGACGAATCTTTCTGGATTTTGTAATCGCTGAGTGTTCTGCCGTCCTCGAGTTGTTTTCCGAAGAAGATCAATCGTTGTTGATCGGGAGGGATGCCCTCCTTGTCCTGGATCTTCGCCTTGACATTTTCTATCGTGTCTCTGGACTCGACCTCCAAAGTTATGGTTTTACCTGTAAGCGTCCTGACAAATAATTGAAAACCTCTTAACTGAGGTTTTTTATTCCGATCGTATTCCTTCTATTGCTGGACGCTGTACTCATCGATCGGATCTACCATCAACAGAACTTCGAAGCCCCGTTTATCAGTCTCTCTACATACGTCAAATTGATCACGTTATCCTTATTCTCGCCGGTTATATAGATCTCCTTCTGCTTTTCCTTCATTCGGAACATGTAATCCTTCAAACTCGTCATTTCGTCACCGCTTGATGTCGAATGAATTCGCACTTCAGTCGAAACACCCACCTTAAGCCGCGGTAAAGGGAAGGGGGATGCCCCGAGATTGATATTATTAAATATTATACAATTATTGTATAAAAAATATATATTTTTAATATATATAATAATAATAATACCTCGAACAGAAATGGTACACAAATTTCGATAATATGTCCTCTCTGGTGCCGGCAGATGCCGGCAACCGCGCTCTGCTACCAGAATGTTTCCGAATTTTGGATGCCACCGCAAATCGACCAACTGGCTCTCGGTATTCAGTTTATATTCACAAAAATTCGATTCTCCACTCTCCAGCAGTGATCTCTCGACACGGAACAACCCGACAGTCGCCAATCGGACATCATTGGTCACCAAAGCGACCAGCAGAATCGATCCACCGCAACTGAACTCCATCTAGGCGACACTCAACCGAAATTTGATAGAGAAAATTGGATCGACACTCACGAGCCTGTCCCTCAAGTCGATCAATTCAATACTCGCTCTCTAGCACGAGGAGACACTGCAGAAATCCACATCGTTGCCGACTATCGAAGCCAGTAATCCGGTCTGACAATCGATTGCATTATATCGGATGTTTTTTGTGCATTTAGTCGATGACGGTTTGAATGGATGAAGCGTTTGAAAATTAACGTTTATCGAATTCGATTTGTCATTAAATCTTTCGAATCTTTTACAGAATACTTTAACCATTTCAGTATCGATTTTCGAATTGATTGAATCACATTTCGCTTTGTAAAAATTAATC
The DNA here is from genome assembly GCA_001938485.1 of Girardia tigrina. Classification (NCBI taxonomy): domain Eukaryota; kingdom Metazoa; phylum Platyhelminthes; order Tricladida; family Dugesiidae; genus Girardia; species Girardia tigrina. The sequence continues at coordinate 16,014 of MQRK01215177.1, forward strand.
TTATTGGAACAATTCTCTATTTGCTTATCACACAGAAACACTGCGCCGTTTATTTGATTATTTCTATTACAATTTCGATCTAAAATCGATTCGAGTTTGATAATATTGACAAGAAGAATCGGCGCATCAAAAATCGTATCATTCAATGTTTTTGTAATTTTAATATTTGCGGTCTTTTTTAACATCGCGATTAGCATAATTCAGCATCCAGAAAAGAAATTCACTCTTTAATCAATTCAAAACGATATTCAGTCATGTATCGGATTTATTTTCATCAATCAAAATCTCTATCGTATTTACAGGTTCATCAATTTAATTCAGCAAAACAAAACTCAAGGTCATTTCACACTAAATTAACACTTATTTTTTCAATAACTAAAATCAAAATTACAATTCAAATTGTTCAATTTCCATCGAATAATTTTCAAAATGACAAAAAAATGAATTGATTTTCCATTTCAATTTGATTTGATTTTCTCCAATTTGAAACGAATATATAATAATGATAATAATTAATTTTTAAAAAACAAAATATAATAATTAAAATGTTCGAATCCCGAACAACACCTGCTGGACATTGATCACCTCTCAATTTTCCTTTTTTGCAGCGGTAATAAACTTGATTTCCATCTTGCGTATGATAACTCCATGTATCTTCATCCTAAAATAAACGCCATTGTAGCTTCCTTATTTGGGTAGATAAGTTCCCTTTCAATGTTACGTTTTCTTTTTGCTCTTAGTTTTGCTTGAGTTGCACCATTTTCAACACTTTCCATATCAATTTCCTCATCTGAGACGTATTCTTGAATGCCTGGATGTTACCATTGAATATTGAAATAAATTTGTAATTTTTTTTGAATTGAATTTGATTGGATATTCGATTGTATATTTGTTTTTGTTGCTAAAAAAGTATTGCAGTGGCATTTTAATATATCTTTATAAAAATAAATAATTAAAAATTTTACTAAATCATGAAAGAATAACTTACAAGTTATTAAAAATTCAGAAAAAAATATAATTTCAAAATTTTATAAGTAAAAATGTTCTAAATTTAAACAAGAAATTTACTACAAAAAAATATTATCTTAAATTCGGCGTCGAAATTTACTACAAAAAATATTATCGTAAATTCGGCGTCGAAATAATACCGGTTAATCAATTTTATTATCAATCAAATTAATTATATTACTAATCAAATCAATAAAATACATATTGACATATTGTATTACAGATCGGTTATTTTATATACTGATCAATAGAGAATTGATCAATATGTACTGATCAATTAAATAAAATACTTTTAATTAATTAAATTACTGATTTTTTAAAGAAAAAAATACTGATCAATTAAATACAAGCCTAATTTTTAAAAAAGACTGAAAATTGTTTCGAATAATCATGAATAAAAATAGGAACAAGAAAACCAATTAGAACGATGGCAAACATGTTGGGTATTTGATAAAATTGACCTTTTAACTCTCGAGTTTTCTAATGTCGACCACAAATTTGTGTTTGAGTTCAGAAGGTTCTTCCAACTATCTGAATGCCTTAAACAATTACTCCTCGCTTGAGGTTCAGTAAATCTTCCACTCTTGAGGATCGTCAACAAAATTAATCTCGAAAGAGATTCTTTAAAGTTGTCTTTTCGGCTATTCTTGCAAAACAATTAACTTCTCGTTAAAATAAATAACAGACGACCAAATCTAGAAAACTTAAGTGTGTAAATAAAATTGACGAATATTCACAGTGGAAGGATTCACAATAGAGAATCTCGTCTATTTATCTATACTCTTTATTTGATTTCAAAATATGTTTTCCTCTTATGCGTGGTCCTAAATTTAAATTTTTCTTTTATAAATTTTTCGTGTGTTTGTTTGTGAATTTGTATGGGTATACTCGATTTTTATATACTTATTTTAAAAATTTATTTAAAATTGAATTAAATTTTAAAAATTTATTATATTATTTTTTAAAAAATTAAATTAAATATTTAATTTAAAAAATAAATCATTTTCCCATTTTTTGGGAATGCAAGTTAAACATGACAGGTGCACAAGCACCTGTAATGTAATATTTTAATTTATTTTTTATTTTACGGTGCGATTGCACCAATTTACCAACGATGCGCTTGCATCGTATATTTGCTTGGTGCACTTGCACCTGAAATTCTCGATCGGTGCACTTGCACCTTCATTATTGACATTAATGACATATTACTGGATTTTATTTATTTTTTATTTCAAAACTTAGTAAGTTTTTTGTTTTTTAAAAATAAAATTTTTTTATAATAATAATAAATATAACAATAATAATAAATATTATAATAGTGATACTAAAATAATAATACTAGTAATATGATTAATTAAATAATATTAATAATTATCACTAAATAATAATAATTATTATAATTATAATTATAGTAATAATAATAACGCTGATAATAAAATAATAATGATAATAATAATATGAATATTTAAAAAATAATTATGATGATGATGATAATAAAAGTAATAATAATAATAATAACAAAAATAATAAAATATAATAATGATAATAAAGTAATTTTTTGACAATAATAATAATAATAAATTATAATTGTATTGATAAAATAATAGTAACGCCCATGACGACCTTTTCTAACCAAATCATGAGCACCCCCATAATGAATGGGTCCCTGAGGAAGAAGGAAAAAGTCGACTAAAGGGAAATATAATACAGTCGCGAGCAAAAGTAATGGGCCACCTATAATAATTTTGTAAATCTATTATTTTCCATATGAAAATTAGGTTATAATGAGTTAAAACTAAGCAATTTTATTATATGAATATCG
>MQRK01215189.1:8146-19660 GCA_001938485.1 Girardia tigrina
TGCTCATTTTGATTTTCCATTTCGAATTGACGGTAAAGTAATAAATTAAAACAAAATCAATTAATATTTTATATAAACATAGTCTGAAAATTAAGGTTTCAGAATATATAATTGAATTTGAATTTTATCACATCGTTTTATATTTTCAAGCTTTTTATTAGGACGTACTCAAAAACGCAATGACTTTTTGGCCAACCCAATATTTGTGTGCCACTTTTGATTAAAATATTGTGAATATTAACAACATCAATATGAGTTTTACAACATTTATTAATATCACAAGTGCATTCACTATTTGACATTTTTCTTGATCAATATCTTTTCTGAATTCATACTAATGCTTTTTAATAAATGAAAATCTTATAATAATTATTAATTATAAAGATTCTAATTGGTTCAAATTAAATCTAAACATTTTTTAAAAAGTACCTTTTAATTTAATATATTAAAATTTTAAATTACATTAAGAATGAAAGAAAATACCAATCATCCATTTGTGTAGGAGAGACACAATCCGAATTAACATGTAACATGCGCAATATCAACACATAATTCAAAATATTTCTACACATACTATAAAATAAAAAGATTATCCTTATTAATATTATCTGATTTGAATTATGCCATATTTTTACCAATAATGCGTACATGTAAACAATTTTAAGCAAACATTTTAACAAATATTACAGTAAAAAATATCGCAGTCGTTTCCAAGACGTGAAATTACAGGAATCATAAAGAAAATGTGAAAAAACATATTTACTTCATAGAAATATTTATTTATTTGTTATATTTGATTTTTGGTATTTTTGGTAATTTTTTCATAAACATATTTAGAAAAATATGTTTATGGACATTTCTTTAGTGTGCCACCCTGTGACAAGAGTGCATAGGTTACTGACCACTACTCTCACTCATGTCACCAACCTCCAATCTGCATTTATATGTACAGGTCAACCAAAAGATTAATCAGTGATCTTATAATTATAAATTTGATATGTACTTAATTTGAAATGGAAAATTTTCATCCTTTTTAAAACTTAAATAATTATTTATAAAAAATGGAAAATAAATTATTATTTAAATAATGAATGTCTTTAACTAGCTGACTGGTGCATTGAAATGCCAAGTATTCCGTTCATCAACTTTCTTGGTCTTGGAACATACAATTTCTCATATATAACCAACGATAGAACGATCTGCGCGGACGAATGTTTAACCATAGGAAAGATATACAGTGGAGTCTGGAAAAATCAATATTGTATGTGCTCCGACAATCCTGCTGGTGCGTCTAATGTTTCAGAAACCAATTGTACCAACGGAGATGGAATATTTGTTTCTCCAGCCGCTTTTTCAGAAATTTCCGCCGTTTACGATGTAGGCTGGCAAAATAATTATCTGATATTATAATTAATTTGATCGCAGATTAAACCTGATTCCGTTCAATTCACGACATCTACAACGGCAAAGGTCTTCACCCCCACGATTTACTCACTTAATCCCGCAACTTCTACATTTGGATTTAAATTCAGTTACAAGGATCGAAGTGACATTTGGGAGTATAATGGAAACACAAGTGCAATAAACAGAATTTTTAATATACCTGGGATTTACAGAATCTATGCTCAAGCAGTGAAGTTGTTAAATCAAGCGCAGGTTCATTTCGAAATTTTATAAATATTCACACGTTTATCGTTTATATACTCTCCAAATTATCTGATTTTACATTTATTTTCTTAATTTATAACTTGATGTTTCCTGCATAAATATTTCCTTCGTTAAATTTAACATAAACTAGTGTCGGATAACCTTTGCATTAGGTCGAGCCATTTAGATATCTGAAATTGTAAAGAGAGTCAAATATACGATGCGTTCAATGGAAATGTGAACATTAGTGTCAGGAAGCGATATTTTGCTTATCGTTGTCATGGACTATAAGTATAAATAGTGCTTTATATTAATCTGTTAGTAAGGTAAAAAATGAGTCCTTAATATCAAATTTCTCTGTTATATGTAATGCCAAATAATTGTTGTACTAAGAAGGATTTAGATCCACAAATCAGATAATACATTGTACTAAAGAAAAGGAAAATCACTTATGGATTTTCTTGTGGAGTTTCCAAAGTGTATAATTTATAAGAGTTAGGAAATTTGAAAATAAACTAAAGAATAGCGGTCAGAAACCGGTTTGGCGATAAGAGAAATGCAATGTTTAAAACTAAGGAAAATGAGAACTGTTCTGCCACAAAATTAAGGATGAAAAAAGGTCACAAGAGTTTGGAATCAAAGTAAGTAAAATTAAAGATTTTAAATCTTTCCATAAAAGATTACTCCGATCAAAATCTGCTCCATGAAAACCTCTTCTAACGAAGAGAATTCATAAAGCAAGAATATAATTTACCAGGAAATATTACAAGAAAGCAGTTGCATATTCAAATAAAGTGTTATTTATAGACAAAACGGAAGTATATATGCTTGGTGAAACATAAATACGAGGGGAGTTCCGAAAGAAATTGGAAATACTTATATGCGGGTGTGCGCGTGTGTGTGCATCTTACAGATGGACAGATGGCGTGGTGGCGTGATGTACTTACCAGCCAATAGAAATCGAGCAAAAGTGGCTTTGGTCCATGCAACATGTGAGCAGCATAGAGGAAACTGTCATATGCAGTGTTTTCATTTTTGTTTAACACATGGAAGACGCAGTACATTCTCAGCGTGACATCATCTTTTTCCTTTGGAAAGAGGATACTCCAGTGTCTGACATTGTGCGCCGCTTATCAAATGTGTTTCAAGGAAGAGCCCTGCAAAAGTCTGCCGTCTACAATTGGGTGCATCAATTCGAAAATGGACGTGAATCCTTGGACGACGAGGACAGGAGTGGACGTCCAGCAACGACGAGCACGGTAGAAAATGTGGAAAAAGTGTCGGAGACCATCAATGCAAATCAATGTCTTACCATTCGCGAGTTGGCCTATATGACAGGCCTATATGAATGACATTGTATTCCTTCAATAAATGCTTTCTTGTGGTGTCGCCTTCCTTTTTTCCACTTACTTTCGGAACGCCCCTCGTACAAATGCTTTTTTGACAAAAGTTATTGAAAAAGCCAATCTTTTTCAGTCAAAAAGGAAACATCCAGCGTTTATAATTTAGAAAAATTTAATATTGATTGACACATCAATGTTTTACAGACAAAAGTAACTGATATGGTGGGGAAATTGTTTGAAGAAGGGAACTAGTCAAAGGTTTTTCATAATATTGGGGTTCCTGGCCACTGAAGTAAGAATATTTAAGAATGGATAATAAGAAAAGGGTAGATAGTTCTGGCTTTGTTCCTATGATCCTCAAACTAATTCCCATTGAGAAGTTGTGATTCTCATCAAAAAAAGAACTTGAGAAATCTGTATTTTTTTTCATTTCGACTTATTAAAAATTAAAATTTGAAGAATAATTTTAGAAATCTTCCAACCAATTTGATCACCAATTTATAAACGTCAATGTAAAAGTGGCTTTCTGAAGTGATTAAAATTCGAGTAGTTCGACTTCGAATTTAGTACTTAGGTTTTACATGCGATCCTAATTGAATGTGTATTTGTGAGACGTTATGCTGATTAAATGTACGAATAAACTAATTTTCAAACTATAAGTTAAAAAAAGTTAAAAGTTATAGAAGACTTAACAATGTTAAGAAAATGTTTGTTATTTTTAAAGATACTTTTAATAATGATAATTAATTTAGTGTTTCACAGTAAAAAATTATTTTTTTCAATTTTTTTTTTAAATACAGATTTCGATTAGTAGTACAGAATTCGTTGTTTATCAAACCATTACAAACTTAAACTTCACATGTCAACCTTTGGGAATCGTCTACACCTTGATCAACTGCACCCTTACCCTCGGCACTGGTAGCAGAGTAAGCGGAACAGTATCTGTCGATGGAGCTGATTATGAAAGCATTACATTACCTGGTATGAAAAATATAAAATTAAAATTCACAAAATACATTTTTATAATTTTAATATTTATTTAGACTTCACTTGGGAAAGAATGGGTTCACTGCCAAATTATTTTAACAATGATTTCATCTCAAATAAGTCTCTTGCGGGGACAAAAATTATCGGAGGAATGTTTCAATATTCGGGAACCGTGAACTTTATAGAAATAAATGCAAGATTGGCTTCGGTCAGCATCACAATTTTGGTAAGTTAAACAATGTTTAAATCTTTATATATATATATATATATATATATATAAGAAAAAATATTTTTCGAAAGCTTTTTTAAGGAATTGAGAACTTTACATGTTCCAGAATTAATTTTCCATTATCAGCAATTTAACTGTCTTTCATAATGTGTCTAAAAACTCATCTTTTGAAATATAAGAAATTCTATTTTTACAATATGACTAGAACCTCGCGTGGCGTTTAGAACACAAGTTATCAAGTTATGTGAATCAAAATCTCATCTTCGGTAATTAACGAGCTACCAAAGTCTAATTTTTTTTAGCTTAAACTGCACCAAAAGAGCGAAGCAAATGTTGAGTTGAAATGTTGACAAATCTAGTACATAACGTGACTTTTATCACACAAAAACGTTTTTTGCACTAATCATTGACTTCTCTATCTTTCTAGCTTTAATTGGGCCATTGTAAAGGTCCATTTAGGGAAAGCGAGGGGTATTATCATAAGTGGTTACACGTACATAGTTCTTAACTGGTTCATCCTCCTTTCAATTAAGCTGCTAAAAATTATTCAGAGGAAAATGATAGAGTAGAGTCCTCATAAACATCGTCAAACTCATTTTTAATTTCTGTATTTATATTGCTTTAAAAATAAATATTTCACAACTTGATATTACGTTACATGATTTTTCCATTTTTACAAAACACTCACAACAACTATTTCGGGAAACTTTAAAGTTTTTATTAAAAGTAATTTTATCAATGTTTTATAATAAATTTTTAATTTGTGTTTAATAAAAATATTTGTTAAAAGAAGTTAAAAGTAAAATATTTATTTATTTATTTTTTATTTCATAATTATTCCTCTTTAGAATTGACCCGCCACCTTTGACAGACCTTCCAAATGGTTTTTTGAAAGAGCAGTTTAGACATTGAAATAGGGGTACAAATGTTATGGCCAGCATATTATTGATTAAACATCTTTTAAATCAATTTTATCAATTTTGAAACTATAAACTTTCATTATTAAATTGCTGAAAAATTGAAATTTATTTTGTGACAATTAACGATATTGCTGCAATTGTGGGTAGAAACTTTTAGGTCGAAAATTTATAATTATAATAATTATTAATTATTAATTATTTGCATTATATACTAATCAGTATTGTGTATTAATAAAATTGTAATTAAGCTCCTAAAACCCGCCTGTAGTCCATATTACTGTCCTGCGACTTCCAGTTGTTCAACAAATCCTTTTTGTAACAGACAATTATCATGTACCGAATATTGCTCCTTGTCCTTCAGTTGCTCGAATTCTTGTAACAATCTTTTAATGAATACTCAAAACATCTCTACTCTTCCGGTCGATTACAATGTTGAGAACGTATTCCAATATACAACATCAGCAACAACTGGCTATCAAGTCATCACTCTTGCGACTCCATGGTTAGTTAAACCGGGATATAGATTGGGATACTATTCGGGTACTCCAGAAGTGATTGCTACAACTAGCTCAAGACCTGGTGAAGTTACGGACTTTACAAGTAGTACGACAAATCCAACAATTGGAACAACATTTACATATAGTTCATGTCCTGCACTATATGCCCAACATCAGTTTTCAGCAGTCGCAGTACCTCTAAGGAATATTAAATTTAGGTAATAATGTATTCTTATTGGTTTTGTTTGATTCGAAAAAGACATCGTAATTATTTATTTAATAGATCTATCTAAAAGACTAAAGGTTTCTTGATATGTTGAAAGCTTTTGTATTTCATAATTGACCACAAACTAATGTATCTCGTCGAATAATATATTAGTAAAATAAAGACCATTCACATTATTAGCAACATCACAATTTGAGTGAACACATTTATTTACAACACAAACGGAATCATTTTCAGTAGCACTTTCTGTGGGAAGTATCGTTCTTGATTAATATGTTTTTTGTATATATATATTTAAATGTTTGATTTATTTAATGAGATTAAAATAATATTAACTTTCAATTTCTTAAAATTTTATTTTATTTTATTAAATCGTGTAATAAAAAAATATTGTTCAAATTTATAATTAAAAAAACTTTTAATTAATTAATTTTTAAACATTAATCTCCTTAAATAAATCTTATTAGATTTAAATAATTAATCAATAACATATCAATCCCATCTGAGTGGAGAGTCACCAATCTAAACAGTATACAAACAACAAACTTTAAGCATTCATAGTTTTCCTTCACACGTGTAATACTAAAGCTATGAGAAAATTACTCTCCAACATCGTTCACGATCGTACTATTTTTAGGGTTCCTACGCTTCCATAGCCAGCTAGACCATCGGTCTTCAACGCCTTGTGAAGACTTACTATCTAAAAATCTAAAGCGTAAGGTCTTCAATACATTTGCTTGTAATCTTAATTAACAGAACGACTTCATTTGAAATTTAAGAGCAACTCTAGATCATAATTTATTACACTCAGTTTTTTGAAATTTTATTGACTACATGGTGTTGGGAGAATTTATTCGTGGAAGTTTTATTGAACCTTGATTGTAACATTATGGATAATTAGTTTTTTGAAAAATGTTGGCAGGAAATCACCGTTATGGCAATAATCTTTTAATTTGATTTTTTTTTAAATCCCTAAGTTATTTTTTATCCCACAGACACGTTTTGGATTTCTTATTGACTTTCTATCTTTCCAACCTTCATTCGGTCATTGTAAAGGTCCATTTGGTGAAAGCGAGGGATATTATCATAAGTGGTTACACGTACATAGTTCTTAACTGGTTCATCCTCCTTTCAATTAAGTTGCTAAAAATTATTCAGAGGAAAATGATAGATTAGAGTCCTCGTAAATATCGTCAAACTCATTTTTACTTTCTGTATTTATATTGCATTCAAAAATAAATATTTAACAACTTGGTATTACGTTACATGATTTTATTCCAATGAGGACTACATATTCTTTGTGAACTTCAAAGTTTTTCAAAAGTGTATATAAGGCATCCTTGGACTCGTATAAAAATAAAATTAATAAAAACACGTAATTTTAAATGTAAAACAAATATTTTATCTGTAGAGGTAAAATGTAGAATTTTAGTAAAATTTAGGATTGTTATTTGTGTTCTACTTTTGACGAATACTGAGAAAACTGAGATCGTTCTTCAGCTGCAAGAAACATAGGTGTAAGGAATATTTTAAATTGTTTGAATGTGTAAATGTAGTGATGCTGTATGTTGATTTAAGTATGTTGAATTTAGAATGGTGATTCTCCCACCCAGATGGAAATCGGTATTTTTTTATTAAGTTTAAAGTGATTGACTATTCGAACATAATTAAAATAATCATTCGATAAGTTAAAGGTTTTTAATTTAACAATTAAAATTGAGTTAAAAAAAATTTTTTTAATATAATTTAAATTAAATGCATTTTTAACAATTTGACAACATTTTTATTATTTCGGGTTTCATTAAGAAATGGTCTAAATTATTATTTTTAATTAATATTTTTAGAAGTTAAATATTTTAAAAAATAACTGAGAAAAAATGTTCGAATAATCATGATTAAAAATAGAAATAAGAAAACCAATTAGAACGATGACAAACGATGAAAAACTTTCTGAGAGTGGTTATGACTCTAAATGTGATTGTAATAAAAATTCAAATGAGACTTATCTAAATGTTCTTTGTTAACGAAATTAACGAACTCCTTGAAGTAGTTGTTTGCTCTCAAGTAAAATTAAAGCAAGGAAAGATATAATTTTAAGATTTAGCTTGACCTGTGAATCTGTTTTAGGAAATACTTTAAAGTTGTCCGAGGAACACATGCTTCAATAATAGCGTATAATATCGTAGCGTTTCTAACATGTTTAACCTTGATTCTTAAAGCATCATGCTTAATATTATTCTTAAAGGTCACAAGTCAAAACAAACTTTGAAACTAAATAAAATTATATCGAAAGAAAAGAGTTAAATTTATTAAGTACAGTATAATTTAAAGAAGATATATTAAAAATTAAAATGTTTTAAAAGCTGAAATTTTATAAAAGATTTCTCAATAGAGTTCATTACATTCAGATTCATGTTTAACGTCACCGGACAGAAGAGCATTTCAGTCAACCTAAAAACCTTGGATAACGCCACCAACACCGCCTCTTCTCAAACTTTAATCGGTCTCAATATAAATGATACTTCTTTTTATTATCCGGCAATTGCTCTCACAAACGTGTCTTATACTTTTCTACTGAATCCTCACACAGGTAATTCTAATATGATTTGTGAAATCACTTTATGGCGTGTTTTATTTCCAAATGATAAAACATTTTCCACAAAATAATAAAATGATTTATTTTACAAAATTTACGATGGTTAATATATTTGAATTATTTTATTAACATGTTCTTGATAATTTATTAAAATTCATTAATTATTTAAATATAATAATTAAAATAAATGAGAAACGACATTTACGGACTTAAATTCTAAATTAAACCCATTCATTAAACGCATTTCAAGACTCTTCCATTCTCATAATCAGCTCGAATTGCGTCGTGATTTAAAATAATTGACCAAAAATTTATTCGATGATAATTTATTTATGAATAAAAAATTAAGTAAAAACACACTAAATGTAATCAATTCCATTCTCATCGACCAATCACTGACAGCCATAAATTCTGATTTAAGAAAATGATCTTTCCTCCAGCATTAGTTCTTAAAAGTCACAAGTCAAAATCAACCTTAAACCTTAATAAAACTAAACCCAAAGAAAACAGTTAAGTTGATTAAATTTTTCTATAATAATTATTTTCAAATTTTGGAGAGAATTGTCACCAAACCACAGGCTTGGACAAATTCATCAAGGATTGCAATTTCCACGAGAAACATCTGCGATAACTGATAAATAAAGATTAATGTGCCACAATATTAAATTATTCTCGGAAACTATTAGGTTGGTGCATACATTTGTTCGGTTTTATTTATTGTAAAGAAAACACCACCTTCTTGTTTTAACTGATTTGAGTTATATTCATTGAGCTAAATTCTCTGTTTAAATCATTTTAGACCAACTTTCACTTACATGATTGTTGGAAGAAGTCGAAATTTCACTTGTAAACATTTATTTATAAGATAAAGTCCGTGATCTTCTATTGCATTGCAATGTTTCTTTTTCAATCTTCTGAATCTTTTATTAATTTATTTTCATTTCCAACATTTTAATTCAATTTAATTACCGTTGAATTTAATTAAATTTCTTTAAACCATTTAAAAGTTATATTATAAATTCGGTAATTATTTTTGGAGAGACAACATACTTTGAAACATACGAAAAATCATACCAAACATTCCTCACAATGACCCTCAATAAAATGGAGTGTCAGGTAAATAAAAATGAACATTTCAGGAATTTACTCCTTTTCTAATTTAATCAGCTTTTAAACGCTGCAAAAGCCACCAGAATGATATTTTGGGTTTATGGAGAAAAGACAGTCAGTGAATGAACAACAAAAAAGTGGTTTTTGAAATTTAACAATGGAAATTTTAATTTAAACGATGTACCTCGGTCAGGCTTATTTAGTGACTTTGAAAAAGACTGTTTGAAACAATTGATTCATGTTGATCCGCGACAATCAATACGAGCGCTTGGACAAGGATACATGTTATTACACCACTATTTCTCGAATGTAAAGAATATTTGGAATGTAATGTTTCGTGCTTGAATGTTGTATATTAATTTTGAATTATGTCTCTTCTACTCAAGTGGTTGATTAATATTTTAATTATTGTTATCTGAAAGTAAGTAATGTTAAATAACGGAAATCCGAATTCATAGCTAAGCTGATGTTTTAATCTGTGAGAAAACCAAGAGTTTTAAATTTCGTGTGATATAATTATTACTTTAAAGAATTTAATCAAGAATATTTATTATACAATATTATAATATAGTGGACCAAATTACATGAGCCCTTTTTCCTTCAAATCAATAGTTAAATGCATCCTTAAACTAATTGAATTCTATTTAAAGGTCTTAGCATAGTTAATAGCGTGACAGTCTGAAATATTGATATAGAGACACTAATCGCTGACACAGTGACAAACTGTGAGTATGTAACAATAACACTAACTGTATGTTCACCCATTATTATCACACTATTTAAAATTTAAATTAGACTGTTTACAGTGACCGGAGTGAACTTCTATAATCGATTCCCTATTTTTTTATAAACAATCGGTTTAATGTAGGTTATACAGGCAAAGCCTCAAATAAGTTTTATAAATGTATATCAAAACGATTAAATATGCATGAGCCACTTAATATTTCATCAACATTATTTGCTAACAACGTGAATTTAACCAAACTATGCCTATATTTTCTAAAATCAAAACGCATGGTGTCATTAATTTATTAATCATAGTTTTTCGACCAGCATAACTAGTTGTAGACTTTAGAGTAAAAAAAACAATCTATGCATGGTTGAATTGGCAGCATTGTATATGGACAAACTGTTGCACCGAACACGCGCTTATTTTCCAAGTCAATTTCAAGGTCTTTTTTAAAATAACTTTTCGCTAACTTGTCTAAAAATATATTTTCCTCTGGTGCTGGTCCCTTTTCGGTGGATACTACGGTAGGGCGAACCGTTCAAACACTCTTAAATCCGGCCTTGTGTAGATAAAGTAATATAGTAAAAGATCATTATACATATAAATATAATTATTTATTAAAATTAAGTTTTTTATATATTTGAAAAACTTTATCTTTAGACTTGGTGATAATTGTGACATAAAATTATTTTTATTTTTCAGGGGATTCACTGCAGTACTATTGGACATTCGGGGATAATTCAACATTGAACACCTCACAAAAGATGGTCAACTATACATATAAGTCCAGTGGAATGTACAATGCCACAGTTATTGTGTACAACTCTGTCACTTCTAGATTTCAATACTTTGTCGTAACTGTAAAAGATGCTGTTAAAATCGGTTATTTCAACGGAACAGGGGTCGCTAATCCAAATACAAATATTAATATAGTTTTAACAATGACTAGTGGAAGTGGATTTAATTGTACATTGAGTGGAGATGGAATAGCAAATATAACTCAACCATCAACAAATCTCTCGTTTTTTCTTCAATGGGCAAACGAAGGAATTTATAATCTGCGGATGGATTGCTACAACGAGCTGAGCAGTGATTTTAAAACATCCAGTCAAAATATCATGAACAACATTACAGGTAATATTTTATTTATATAATTCTATTTTTTGAAAGGTACGGATAAAATCAACCCCCTGATCCAATCTAGTCCTATTTTACCATCCCATGGTTGG